>JANIPN010284841.1:0-15092 GCA_027478595.1 Erythroxylum anguifugum | reverse complement strand
GATGCTGCCAGGGGGGAGGAGTCGCACCGTGGTGCCGAACAGGGAGATTTGGTCGGGGGGGGGGCTCGTGTCGGCGGAGGGGTGGGCGGTAGGAGGACGAGGTAGCAGCTAATCAGGGAGCTGCGCAAATGAACGACTTGCCGCTAGCCAGAGGTGGTTATCTGGTACGATGCGGATCGCAACAAGCTTGTGTGAGCGTCAAAAGAGGAGATGAAAATCGACGAAAGCCGAGAGTTGGTGAATAGGTTAAAAAAAAAAATAGAAAATTAAAGAGTACAAAATTATTCTGGTCGTAAAAATTTAGCTCCTGCTTCTTTTGCGGCTGGACGCGCCTTCCTCAGTCTGATTCCCGTCTGCAATGTAATGCAAGACGAAGTGCAGCAGGGCAGAGAATTGTGGGTAAAGTGAGAGATGAGGGATGTGGATGATGATGATGATGATGAGGAGGAGGAGGAGGAGGAGGAGGAGGAGGAGGAGGAGGAGGGTGAGAGTGCTGCAGCGTAAGCAAGCTTACGATCAAGGGCAGTTTGTTTCCTGACCTCCCAGTTGGCTGTAAGGTGCTGATATCACAGGGCCACTAACACTCAGAGAAGAGTTCAAAGATGGATAGGGTCGGATGATGATGATGATGATGATGATAGGGATACGCGATGGTTCAGCTTCAGGTTAGAGATAGGGCATTCGGATGGTACCTACTACTGCACGGTTGTTCTACACTACATCTGGTACCGTTAGGGGTGGCCTACGAAGCTTGGAGAACGACGGTGAAAGGGAGGTTCTGTGGGTTTGGGTTAGGGGACGGAACAGCTGCAGGAGGAAGGCGAGGCCAGCCATGCACCATGCGGCCTCGCCCATTGCAGACAACTAAAGTTGCTGCGTGACGAGCGAGATCCTCTCCCCTAAAGAGGGAGGGCTGGGCAGGGGTGACAGAATGGTAGGGGGGCAACCGAGGGTGAGGGTGGCGGAGGGTAGCAGCAAGGTGGAGATTCCGCTTGGGGTCAAGCAGGAACGCTAATCAAATAAAGGGCGACCCACCCGTCGACCCCCCTAAGCCAGATCCGACAGCTGCGCTAAACTAAAACTCCAGCCCGTCATGATGGGGAAAATCAATACTGGTAGCAGCAACAAAACCATGGCTGAGATGACACTGTAAGCAGCAATCGCCCAAAAAGCTTCAACTCGATACAGCACACTGGACCCTGTTCGGCTGGTCATTCTCACTTCAACTTGCACCAGGAGGGCCGACGTGTCCGCATCTATTCTTCAATAATCAAATTGTCACTATTGTGTATGCGTGCCAGCCAGCAGATCGCGGAGATCCTCGCCATTGTTGAGCACTGATGTTGCATGGCGTGTCGGATGGCAGGATGAAACAATGTTGCAAACAGATGAGGGGGCGATTTGAGATACGGCAGAAGGAAGGGCCACATACGACGACAATGCAGTGGAGGCGTTGGCAGCCCATAAACGCAGCACTGACCCACCAGTACTGAAAGACGTGCGCATTTTTTGATGCATGTTTGGGAAGCGCCCTGTTAATGAGGCCTCAAGCGGCGGGTAAGAAGCGAGGCATCAGCCAAAGCCTACATTTTCAGCGCCGTATCACTGCATTCGCCACTTAGTCAGACATTGGTCTATGATGGGGAATAGGTCAGTAGGTAATTGAGCATACATACAAGCGACTGCGTTCAGGGAAAAAAAAAAATATCTTGCATGTTTTCGGGGATGCTATCACAGCTACATGCCTGGGTGTACGCTCGAATAAGATAGCGAGCAATCTCATATGTGTGCTTATGGGAGCAGTGCGGTACAAGGAGGGGCATGGAAGTAGGTACGCAGCTGTGAATAGGGGCTACTTGGCCCGTTTAGGTGGGCTGGTTGAGAGCAGCAGGTCTCCACAAGAGAGAAAAAATCGCTCAAGGCGGTGAGCATCTCCCCTTCTCTTTCCTTCCTGCATTTCTCTTCCCGAAAGCCGTCTTCTTCCTTTATTTCTGTCCAGGGCATCCGGGAGATTGCGATGCTGCGTCTGCAAAAGTCTTGGAGGTCGTGTGCCTTGCAGATGGTGGTGGTCTGGCGAGCGACTGGCAAGTCAAGGCGCCGGAAGCGACCTTTACTGGTGTGGTGGTCGCCTACAAATATCATTGGCTGTGGCTTGCACACCCTCTTTCAGCCATGCGTGTGGCTGTCAGCAAACCGGCTCTTCCGCCTGCTGCACCAGGCTTCCTGCGGCGCTGGCCACGTCGACCAATCGAGATACGAAAACGACGGATACAGGTGTTCATGACATGGCCGCCCAGACTGCTGGGAAACAACAACCCTGTAGAGGCGTAAGACGTAAGGGAAGGAAAAAAAAAAATATCACAAGCCTGTAGAGAGCCATTCGGCAGGGAAATATGTGTATCTGTATGCGCCCAACGTTCCCCTAGAACTGGCCCACCACGTGCTTTCTCCCTCTCAGCTCTGATCGTCGTCGGATAAGCTTGCAGCCAGCAATGTGCTGTGCTGTGTCCTTCTTGACGTGTGATACGATACACATTTTGATCATCTACACTGGACTATTGGAGCGAGGAGGAGTCACGGGTTGGGCAGCAATGTTGAAGAAGGCATTTGGCTTCTGTTTTCCATACATTTTGCTCGAGGCTGTAGACCTGGAGTGCTGCCGACAGCTTGATCCAAGCTGCCGCCAATTCCTGCCAATTTCGTTTCGATGTAATCGTCACAATTTCATTGTTCTCCCCGATGCTTGGCTTCGCTCGCCACCACCCGTGCATACTGGCAGGTCCCCGAAGACTGGGCACTGCTGTACCAGCAAGGCGCCTCACGATTAAGAACAAGAACACAATCTGAGAGAGGGCTCTGCAGATCACCTCATTCAGACAGAGTTATCAATTGGTTATCAATTGGCAGAGCCTCTGACTCGTCGGAACATTTCTACGGTTCACGTGTGGTGTGTCCTACTTGAGGAAGCCACGTGCAAACAGGGTTCAGAACACGTCCTGTCTGCTGTCAGCATCTATATCATGTCTTGTTTGGAACCGTCCAGTCCGCCTCGGCATTGATTGGAACAGTGAATCGCGGAAGATTGTTGCGGCAAGATTGACTGTATCGAGAGCTTGCTTACCATTTCTTGATGACCTTTGCTTCTCGTCTCTTTCTTGCCCTCTTGGGCTCTCTCACTTGCGTCGTGGAGTTTACTCTTCCTCCTCGTCCTCTCCGGCCTCTTCCGCCTCTTCCATCCCGTCCTCTTCTTCTGCCCCTTTAGCCTCTTCGGTCTCCTCAGCCTCCTCTTCTTCCCTGGTGAGGTATCTCACCCAATTTCAGATTGCCTCTGTTCGCGCAGCGAAAGAGACAATGACGCATCGCGTCAGGCCACCACCCCTTCTCATTTTCTGCAGATCGTCTCTCAAGGGCATGTGACAGGGGACGATCCTGTCACAGTTCGCTTGATCGCGAGTCACAGATCTATGTCAGGCCATTTGTCGCTGCCTTCTCTTCGCCCTGTCCAGCTCCATTGGACATTCCACGCCTATCACTGGCTCACCTGAGCAGAACCGAGACGAGAGATCACCACTTGTTCTGTGTCGGTACGATGGAGACTCGCTCACATCAATTACCGCCCATCAAGTAGTGATGGTACGCCTCGTTCTCTGCCTGGCTCTGGTGGAGCCGCCGCGTGAGTTCCTCCACTTGGAGGATCCGGGCTTGCTCACGCCGTTCTGCGGCATCGGCCCTCTCTTTCTCGTTGTGAAGCTGCTGCCTCAACGAGACGTTCTCTCCAAGAAGAGCGCCCCTCTCCGCTGTGAACATGGTCAGCATCAACCTGTAAAAAAACTTACTTCTACTGGGAAGTGCGAGATATCATCACCTACCTGCCCACGCTGTCTTTCTTGCCTCCACATATGCGGCAACTTTCGCCTCGTGGTCGCCACGATCTGGCGACGCCATCTTGCTAGCTGCAAGAGGCTTGGCGGCAACGCCAGAGGAGGCCAGCTCTGCACCGCTGGCAGGACCTTGCTTGTCAGGAGAGACCGGTCCACCCAGCCTCTCAACCTCTGCAGACGCACCTGCTTGCGCTTCTTCTGCTGCTTCTTCTGCCAGTTTTCCTTTGTCTGACATCTTGCCTCTTATCGTTTGATCAACGTATGTGCAGCGGCTGTGCTTTCAAATGGTGATGATGGGAGGTGGGGAGTTGCAGAACGAGCGACAGGAAAGGGATGAGGAGGAGTGACAGATGTGTTGTTTGAGGGAGTATGTGTTTGTGCGGCAACTCCTGCACGCGTGTTATTCCGTTCAATGGCTCAATGACTCAATGGGCGCGTCTGTCGCGTCGCAAGTGAGCGGAAGTGAGTGTCAGTGAGCGCGAGTGACGCTCTTCAGTCAAAGCAGACGCTTCAAGTCACTTCCTACATGTTTACACCCGCGCAACAGCACTCTCACGAGCAACACTTTCTAGTGTGCAAAGAGGTAAGCGTTTCTGCCATGTTGATCATCCTGTCTGAGAAATCTCCTGACAGCAAAAATTGGCGTTCTCATATATATGAGGTTTGAACACATACCCCTGAACAAGCTTCCCTGGACCCCTCAGCCCTTCATGAACCAACTGCAGAGTGAAAGAAGAAGAGACAAAGACAGCCATCGGCTTGAAGCATGATCAATAAGACTGTACTTGAGCACGAGAAGGTGCTCATAAGTAGCTCAAGAAGCGCCCACTCTTCACATGTCCTCAAAGTCCCCTTCAAACACTTCTGAAAGCACAGAACGCTTCGAACTCATCTTCTGACGAGACTGACAATCTTTGAAAATCAAACAGGGACTGAACAATGCTGAGCACAGGACAACAGGCTGGATCTCGCGTCGCTCACCTCACCTGTTACTACTGGGCAACCAACGGCAGGTGCAAACTCCCCGACAACGAGTGCAAGTACGCACATTACCACACCGGCATCATGGCCGAAGAGCCGATCCGGCTCCATCCTGGAGGTGAGAACACGGAGCCTGAAGAGCAGCAGCTGGAGAACACGGAGCAAAGCGGAGAGGAGAGCGAGCAGCGTGCTGACGATGCCACAGGACCGTCGATAGCCGGCAACAACCTGCGCAGGCAGCTGCCGTATGCTGCTCGGGACGTGATTGAGCACAACCGTGCCCACCCAGCTCTGCATGGCGATGCGCCTGTGTTCGTTCCCGCTGCTGCTCGAGGCCCACCTGACGTGCAGAGCCAAGGCATCCCGTACCCGCCGATTGGGGGAGGAGTGCCACCAGCAGGAGCACCGACAGGACCAGCTGCAGATCGGCTAGGACCAGCTTTCAACACGACTGGCTTCGGGTACGCTGCCCCTCCCTTTGGCCCAGCAGTTCCCCTTGGCCCAGCGCGCTCCTTTGGCCCAGCACGTTTCTCGGGTCCTGCAGGTTCCTTTGGCCCAGAGCCAACTCTCAACCATCCGCACCCCTTTGGCCCAGAGCCTTCTTTTGGCCCAGCGCCGCCTTTTGGCCCAGCGCCTCCCTTGCCTCCCTTTGGCCCAGTGCCCTCCTTTGGCCCAGAGCCTGCCTTCGACCCAGCATACCACTCTGGTCCTATGCCACCACCATTTGGTCCAGCACCTGCGTTTGGTCAAGCTGCTCCTCCTCCTGCTCCCCCTCCTTTCGTTCCTCCTCCTGCGTTTGGTCCAGCCCCTCCCCCTGGCCAAATGCCTCCCTTTCACCAACCTGTGGCCAATGTGCCCAGTGGTCATGATGATAGCCCGTCAGAGAGGCAGTATGCCATGGGCCAGATGACCAGAGCCGAATTTGTTCGCAAGCTGGCCGCAGAGCTGCACATGCAGGCTCGCGAGACGGGTGGAAAGATCGGCGGCAAGACGCCCGAAGAGCTCGCAGAGAAGCTCGCGGATGTGGAGAAGCGGCTGTTTCACCGGCAGTGAGAGCGTGGATGATTGCATCGAAATGAAATCGTCACATGGATCAGCAGGTCAAGAACCCACGCGTATCTACGCACTGATGAACGCGGATGGAGCATGCGAGCAACGATTTCAGAAACTTTGAGAACATTTACACAACTCTGCATCATGCATAAAAGGGCCCAATTTGATGAGAATGCCTATGGAGAGGCTAATTACTAGTAAGCCATACCTTGAATTGAGTTATGTACTGCATATGACAAGAAAGAAAGACTACTGACAAAGGAACACAGAGGTTATGATTGGACAGGATAGCGATGCCCAACGATCTTCCCGAGCGAACCAACAATGAGCACTGTCGCCAACGGTTCAAAATCTTTTATCTAGCGCCTAGCGAGACACATGTCAAGACGTAAAGTGCCAAGCAATCGTCTTCCACGACACTGTGCCGGCATTTCTCGGCAAAGGCTGACGACGCACCTGCGCATCCTCTCGAGTCAGATCCACGCTCTCGTTAGGCATCTGAAGAGAAGGGCTTGCAAGGCAAGATCAGCGATTGAGAACTAGAAGGTGGAATCTACACACGACGCTCACGAATGTTGGGAACAGTCAAGTCTTGAGGAGCAGACAATTCAGTTGTGATGCCGCAGGAGAGGCAGACGCAAGTCTCCCAGGGCGTTTCCATGATTTACAATGCGGAGGCCTCACCATCAACTCTTTGCCATGTGAATGGAAGCGAAATAATTTCCTTTACAAGACACTCGAACTGTGCTACAATGTCATACAAAGCATTTTTTATTGTGGAGCCTGAGCAGCACGGTCCAGTATTAAATAGTTCAAACCGCTCAATGAATCTGGTTCATCTCGTTCGCGTCCGTGTCAGTTGTTGTAGAATAGATTGCCGTCTCTACATCTGCCTGGCCGAGCTTCCTTCTCTTCCCTGTGCTGATCATGTCGAGTCATAGAAGGGTTGAGCCGCGATTCCACCGCACCTCGACCACAGTTCAATGCCCGAATGGCGTTGCCGAGGAAAATACGCATTCCAATAAATTTCAGAACCGTGGCAACGAACATCTCCACGACTTCAAACTTCAAACCCGCGCAAGAGTTCATTTAAATGCCGTCTCCCATCCCTCATGGCTCTTGTTCCTTCTGAGTGAGTTGGATGTGAAGTGTGGCTGGTCGGTCGTGGCTGCAATTTGAGCGGCTTTTTGCAGCGAACGCGTCCAGAAATCGACTCACTTGCAGCATATTTAAGGAACCCATTCACGCACGACCCTCCCCAGCCACCACCTCCTCTCATCATTTGCTCCCTTCAATAGCTACTTACAGTTGTCACATTTGTCCCCAGCCACCTCAGGACGACATTGAGTGCAGAGATTCTATTGACAGTTTATTCAGACGCGGCGCATCGAGTGGCAAGGGAATACAGACCTCTGCGACGTGCAACCGTCAATGCAGCATGCGTGATATTTAATTCTTTACGGTGCGACTCTCATCTCTTCTCTTCTGCTCCACTTACACATCCTCCACACCTGGTCTGAGAGATTGTGTGACAGACTCGGATGGTTGCTGAGCTCAGTTGACTGACTGACTGATCGACGACGATACTGACTGTGCTTCGCCTCATGATAGGAGACTGTCTCCTACACAGTTGCTAGCTGACTGGCTCGACACCCATCTAATAATTTCCCCCCCCGTCAGCGATACTCTGGCAGTCTATTCTCTGAACAACCTTTTCAAGAAACCCGCAATTTTCCCGGCAGCATATCATCCAAACAGAATTCCAAGCGTGCAGCGATTACAATACCTGAGTAAGTCGCCCGAGCCAAAGAGACTGTGCGCAGACAGGACGAGAACGAGAGTGACATTGTTCCCTTTGACCATCTGGAACGAGACTGACAGTCTTAAATAGACGGTACGGACGGTTCAGACACAGAATTCTTCCTCACGTACCTTCTTCTTCATCATCATCATCATCATCATTCTCGCTCATCATTTCAAATCATCCCAACCCTTAGCACACCAGCCTGAACAACATGGCTTTCCTACTCAACCTCAAACTCGACATCAACGACGACAGCTTCATGGCCAATGCCGTGAGTGCTGGCACCACGGTTCCCGTGAAGAAGCAGTACGCCGCTCCACCACGCTTTGGAAAGAACTTTCTCAACCTGCACTTGGATAGCAGCAGCTTCGGCAAGGTTCCTGATGGCATGTGCCACCACTTCCGCGCGGGCTGGGGCCCGAAGAAGCTGTGCGTCTTCTGCACCACCGGACTCAGCAAGGAGGAACTCGGCATCATCGAGCCGGAAGACCCGATGCCCATGTTCTCGCCCATCGGCAGCAGGCGCAAGCCCGAGCCGTTCCGGACCATGCTCAAGGGCACTCGCGCCAAAGAGGATCTCATCACCCTTGACTGCCCCGGCCGCGGCGTCTGCGACGGCAGTTGCGTCGAGCGGTCGAAGGACGAGAAGCCAATGCAGAGCAAGCTTGATCGTGACCACCGCCCTTACAAGCCGAGCTACAAGCGCGCCCAGGAGAAGTTTGAGCGCGAGCTCCAGGAAAAGGGCATCCTCAGACCGGCCGATTATGACGAGGAGGACCCGCTTCTCCTCAGCCCTCGCGTCCACCCCGACAGCTCTCCAGGCAGCTTCGTGACTGCAAACGAGAACACGCCCGGCTCTTCTTCTTCGTCTGCAGCAACTTCTGTCAGCAACAAAAAGCCAGGCAGCGCCCTGCGTCCTCCTCCTCCTCCTCCTCCTGTATTCGAGTTGGATCAGAACACTCACGGCGTTGCAGCCAGCCAGGAGCAGCAGATGAACGAGTTGGATGGCAGCGGCAGCGAGGTAGGCCATCGGTTCAACATCAGCTTCGACTCCAACTCGGCCTCCTCGTCTTTATCCGCCGCCCAGTACAAGTGGGCAATGTTTGACGACAGCACTGAGTACGTGCGCTCACCCTCGCCAGAGCTCAGGCACCCGTCGCCGGTCAAGAGCTTCGCGACCCCGCTTGCGCACACCATTGACCCTGGCTTTGACACTTGCGACAGTCACTTGGGTGAAGAAAAGGCCAACAGCGACAAGACCTTCGCCACCAAGGTGTTTGACGACTATGTGAGAGAGGACGTCGAAGAGAAGATGAGGAAGACTTACGGCTACAGCAAGACGATCCAGAGGCCCAAGAACGAGCAGGCCGAGCTCCAGGACGCAGAGATGGAGAGACTCATGTTGGCCTCTCTCGACGAGGGCCAGAAGCTCGATGCGACTGAGCTGATGCTGCTGCGCGAGCTGCGCAAGACCTGGCGCATCAAGGGCTTCAGAGCAAACGAGGCGAGCCGCAGATGCGTCGAGATAATGTCCGCGCTTTACCCGAACCACTTCCGCACCATGCCTATCTGAATGAACAAGGCTTGAGTTGAGAAGTCGTCAACGGAGAAAGCATCAGCGGAGAAAGCATCCATGGAGAAATCATCAATGGACATGTCAACGAAGGAACAGCTCCTCACCGAGCAGCCTTGTTGAACGAGGAAAACCTCGAATGGAGAAGGTCCTGACGGAGAACAAGAAGGAGGGAAGGAGAGAATCACCAGATTGAACACGAAAGACTTTGAGGTTGCAGGCAAGTTGCATTAAGATTGTGCGACTTCTTGAAGGGGGCCGATTGTCCTGAGGGGCCAATTGTCCTGTCTTACCCTTTGGGTAAAGAGATTGTGTGCGAGGGAGAGATTTCCTTTGTGTCGATCGGTTCGAGTGCTTGATACCCCCTCAACTTGCCCCAGAGTTACCTTTGTTGACAGAAGTCACTGTGTGAAGGGGGGAAGAGAACAAGATGGGGAAGCGAAGAAAGGGTGAGCCTTAGGGCGCACACACCACGAGTGCGAGAATAAAATGTAGTGAACAGATCTCTGAAATTCGAATCTGATTCCGAAATCTCATCTCTAATGCTTGCGATTGAAAACGTGATCCCCGCCTAGAGTAGGTGAACTGAACTAACTAACTGCCTTTGCAGTAATGACAGTTTGTAACAGAAGGCGGCAGCAGCGCTAATCTTGATAGCTGCTCAGTCGTCACCATTCGCCACATCGTACTAAAGATCACACATCATTGAGTGAAGCCATACATACCAACGACATTCACTACGGCACGTCGAACAGGATCTTACAGGGGGGTTGGGGGTTGTTGCCATGCGGTCGAATTAAGGTGCTACACGCTATGCCGAAAACGTCGCAAAAGGGCTCTGATCCCGCCTTCTTTTCCTCCTCCGAGTGCGTGGATGATAGCGGGATCAAAGGCGGGCGGAAAGACTGTGCCTGCCGCCCAGTAGCGATATAGAGAGAGGTTCACAGCGAGGGAGTGAGTGAATGGTGGATGCAATTCTGCGCAAAAGCAGTCGAATTTTTGCTCCAGCTGAGAATAATCAGAAATGGTTTATCTCTATATTTGATCTAGCTTTTTTGCTCTGAGAATTTGAAAACCCGTGTGGCTTGTCGTGGCTGTGGAGCGAGCGAGCCTCGAGCTGTAGGCGACAGCTCTGGTGTATCTCAGACATCATAACCGCCCGCCCGCCCTTTGTGATCGTCACGAGTTTTCTGAACTATCAATGTCTCCTCCCACCATCAATAATCCTTCTTGGTTAGACAAAGAACTAACACTTTTGTCGGACTCTGCCTGATATTTCGTACTTGTGTTACAATTCACTTTCAGCCGTTCCACTCCACACATCTCGTCCTACGATCACCAACCAGCCTTGCCCGCGCCATCCATGTTCTAAATATTCACACTTTCACCACCCTTCACATCGACACCACACAATCTCAGAACCCTCAAATACTGATACAAGCCAGCAGCACTCACCCAGGAAAGGATCAGGAGCAACGAAATGCCGAAGCCAGACTACCAGTCCCCTGCCTGGGCGGACGTGGTGCCCATCCCGCAGGACGAGGGCGGGCCGAACCCGCTGGCGGCGATCGCGTACACGGAGGAGTACAGCGAGGCGTCGGACTACCTGCGCGCCCTGATGGCGGCGGACGAGCGGTCGGAAAGGGCGTTGCAGCTGACGGAGCATATTATCGGGATGAACCCGGCGCATTATACTGTTTGGTTGGTCTTGTCTCGTTCTCGTTTGTATTTATCGTGTATATTTCATTGGTCTTCTTCGTGGGACATCTTCCGGATGATTTTTCCTTTGGTATTCGTGTCTATATACTCGATTCACGAAAGCTTTGGATGGCTAGGGTCGAACGTGGCAGTGAGGCCGGAGACAAACCTGTCCTAGCCTATAGCGACGATGAAATTTCCTCTTGAATGCGAGTGAGAGACGCAAGATGCCTAAAACCTGGTTCTGAATATCAAGAGAAATTCCTGACTCAGGAACAGCTCACTAACCTCTCCATCACAGGGTCTACCGCGCATCAATCCTCAAATCTCTCGCCATCCCGCCAGCGCAAGAACTCGCCTTTCTCACTTCCATCAGCCTGAAACACCTCAAGAACTACCAGATCTGGCACCACCGACAGGTCGTCGTCTCACAGATGACCAGCCTCCCACCCACGGAGCCCGAGTTCCTCGCAATGGTGCTCGCACGCGACGTCAAGAACTACCACGTCTGGAGCTACCGACAATGGCTCGTACGACATTTCAATCTCTGGGCAGACGGAAGCGACAGCTCCAACTCAGGCTCGGGAGATGGCACAACAACCCACAGCGGAGCCGGCGAGCTCGCCTACGTCGAAAAGCTCCTCGCGCAAGACGTGCGGAACAACAGCGCCTGGCACCACCGGTACTTTGTGATCTTCGACCATCCCGCTCCTACTGCTGGCGAAGACGGTGCCACCAAGTCGAGCAACAACAACGAAAAGTCTATCGTCCCGGAGGAAATCATCGACCGAGAATTCGCTTTCGCACAGGACAAGATCGGGATCGCGCCGCAGAACCAGAGCGCGTGGAACTACGTGCAGGGCGTGCTGGCGAGGAGTCGGAAGCAGGGTGGGAGGGACAGGACGGAGGAGCTGAGGAGGTTTGCGCTCGAGTATGCGGATGTGGACCGCCCGGAGGCGATTCGGAGCACGTTTGCTCTGGATTTTTTGATTGGGCTGTGGACGGACGATGCGGGTGGTAGGAAGGAGGGTGAGGGTACGAGTGAGGATGGAGGGCCAGGGAACGGTGAGGAGAGACAGAGGAATAGGCTGAGAGCAGCTACGGCGCTGGATTTGCTCGCCAACACGTTTGACCCTATCAGGCGCAAGTACTGGATGTGGCGGAAGCAGAAGCTCGTGGCTGCGGAGGGCGTGGCGTGAGTGTGATGTGCTGATTATCTATGCTTGCCAGAATCGAAAACCTCTTCAAGGTGATCAGGGCCCTTGATTAACACGAAATACAAAAACAAGATAATATCAAGAATTCCGGAATCTACTGGTCTGAGCAAAGCTGGATCAGCTTGCGGCTTTTTATATTTCTTCAAGTGCAAGTTCCACAAATTTTGGCAATTTGCTCTTCGACAAGTAGAATTTTGCGTGAGCTTTTGCCAAGTCGCTACCAAGGTGCGAACGGTGAATATACGGGGTACTCAAGAGTCAAGTCAATCTAGAAGCCAAAGTCTCAGCTAAAGTCGAAGTGGCTGACTTCTCTAGCTGAGCCTGAAAAGGTACTGAGACGACATAGGCATCTTGGTTCGCATCTAAGAGTATGTCTTATCTACTATTCCAGCCGATCTGAAGGACACAATGCGAGAGAAAATACTCGAGTCATTTCCAGGTCTGTGGGTGATGTAGGTAGGTATTTAGGAGTATCTGTCAGCAGCAGTTTCTGTGTAAAGATACATTGTGATACTTCAAGCGCTGCGAGACAAATGCTAGCAGGGACAATGTCCGGCAAGTAGCACGTGATACTGACGCATCAGCGTTGTCGCTGTCGCCTTGCAGCCTCTCGAAGGCAGTGAAGACTTGTATGCGACTTATCTTCTATCATTGAAGGCATGTAAACATTTTAATTCGTGAGACTTGTCGTCTGATCCTCTTGAGACGATCGAAAATTCCCATATGCCTCCCAGTCAGTGCCATCTTTGTGCTGTATCTTTCTATCCCATCTCTGATATCCGCCTTCAAATCAGACCTTCCCAGCCTCAACCACAGCTTCAGCAGCCGCATCAGCCATGACCGTCTTCTCCTTCTCCTTATCCTCACCAAACAGCTGGCGATACTCCTCCAGCAAAGCCAAGCTAATATTTGCTCCACCACAAACAACCAGCACGACCTTTGAGCGTGGCCCAAAGCCCGGAACCGTTTTCTTCAACAAATCGAGACGGCCGTGGGCCACGCTCAGGCTCGCACCGCACGACAGCTCAACCAGGACGCGCTCGTCGTCGGCGAAACGCAGGCACGCGCGGGCAGCGTCTCCGTCGGTGACCACGACGCTGTGCACGTTGTTCTTGCCCGCAACCTCCTTGGCTTGCTGGTGCTGCTGCTCACCAGAGCTCGCTCCAGTCCCGTTCTTAGCCAGCTCAAAGCAAACCGGCCCAACCTTGGTCGCGCCCAGACTCGTCGCCAAGCTCGTGATCTTCGGCAACGTGATCCTCTCACCCTTCGCCAACGACTGCGCCAGACTATCACACCCGTCCGTCTCTACCGCTACAATGTGCGGCCTGCCGGCATAATATCTCGCCACGCCGCGTGCGATGCCGGCAAACAACCCACCGCCGCCAACACTGCACACAATCGCGTCCGGCTCCATGTCCGAGCCCGCAGCCATCTCGTCCGCCAGCTCGGCCACGATGCCCGAATTGCCCTCGTACACGAGCTCGTGCTCAAAGGGCGGCAGGTACACGCCGCCCGGGTCCTTGGCCAGCAGCTCTGTGCGCAGGTAGTTGTCGGCTTCCTGCCACGAGGCGCCTGTCTGGATCACGTCCGTGGCGCCCGCGGCCCGGATGCGCGCGATCATGGCCGGTTTGGTGGTTTGGGGCACCACGATGGTGGCGCGCTGTTGGAGTTGGCGAGCCGCGGTCACGGCTGCTACACCGGCGTTGCCGCCGGAGGAGCAGTAGAAGTGGGCTTCTGGTGCTGTGGAGGAAGAGGAGGAGCTGGCTTTTTGCTGCGCCTCGGCTACTTTGCTCCGGATCAGGTAGCCCAGGCCGCGGGATTTGAAGCTTCCTGAGGGTTGGAGGTTTTCGAATTTAAGGAAGATGCGGCACCCGGCTGCGCGCGAGAGTGCGGCGGATTCGACGAGTGGTGTCGAGACCCAGGGTTGAGGGAGGGAGTCGGTCGATGACAGTCGGTCGATCATGGTGAGAGAATGGAGATGAGATTGATAATAGGTCCTGCGAGAGGCTGTTAGTTCTTGACTCTGCGTGTGGAGCAGCGATCGGGTTGAGGAACGTACAATGTGTATTACTTGATTGATAAAGGCCAAATTGAAATTGGCTGCAATTGAATGGGCGCGTAACAATTGCGATGCGAATGGTATTTATACAACCTACCGAGTCCTTACTCAGACTCCGTGAGGAATACAGCAAAACTGTTGAACTGAACCGCCAGCTGAGCAGATTATGGACTTCGTCACCCGCAAAGTCCTGACGCTCATCTGCATGCAGCAAGACCCAATAGCACACGATACAGGAGCACAGACACCGATAAGCGAGTCAATGACTCAATTCCGAGCCAAGCACACAACAGACCACACCTGAAGAAGTCAAAATTCAATTCTCTTAGCAGTTCCCCAAAATTGAGACTCAAGACCAGAAACAGTCTAGAAAGCAAAAAGGTCGTCCCTCTTCGCGCGCTATTTATCCTTTTTTCCTGCCAACCCACCACCAACAGCGCTTCCTTTCCACATCCCTACACGAGCAATGAGTGCGCTCAATTTGAAGGGTGAGCCAGTCGCTTTCATTCTGGCTAGCTGGTAGGTGCCCTGGATTCTCGGAAGTCACGGCAGAAGCGTAACCGTTCATCCCATGGCCGTCACAGGAAGGTGAAACGACGCCGGCCTGCCGAAAGTCGGACTAGATTTCCTACCATGCACATTCTACTCAATCTGTTCATCATCCTATGAGTCTGGCGTGGCAGGCTACTGCTTCGTGACCCTGCAAAATCCATGTCCAGCAGCCTGATCTCAACTTGCACTCTTCCTGCATAGCTTGGCCCCTCGTCTACATCCGCCATACCAGCTTTGCAAAGAAGTTCGTCCACTCTGGCATGACGAAGAATTA
>JANIPN010284007.1:0-15106 GCA_027478595.1 Erythroxylum anguifugum | reverse complement strand
AATCTGTGGCAGGGCAGTGCCGGCGTCCGGGTCCACCGGGGCGGAACCTTTGGGCTCTGCAGCGGTATTGACCGGATCCGGCACCGCAGGGTCAAGCTTATTAGCGGCGCCCGTGGCGTGCGGCCCGCTTGAAATCTTTTCAGATTCTCCTTCCGCTAGGACGGTAGTGCCAGTACCACCTGTTACGGTGTCTTTGTATTTCTTAGGGGGCTCGGCGTCAGGGTCAGCGGCACGATCTGGCACTGCGGGATCGAGCTTGTTCCCGGCGCCTGTAGCGTGTGAGCCGGCTGAGACCTTCTCAGATTCGCCCTCCGCCAGTACGGTGGTACCAGTGCCGCCGGTCACGGTATCTTTGTACTTCTTGGGGGGTTCCTGTTGGGAGAGGACATGTTAGCGGAGGCGGAACACTCGGAGAAATGGAGATGCATAGGTGACTGATAGTAAGGGGAAATCGGCGAAGATAGAGGCAATAAACTCACCTTGTGTAGTCTGTTGCGGTCGCTGCTGTGCCGCACCTTATCCGTACTGCTGCGCCCGGCGTCCTCGCCGCCGTCTTCTATGCCGTCGTCCTTCTTGTCACGCTTGAAAATGCCGAGGAATTTCTTCTTGGATCCGCCCTCATCTTCTTCAACTTCCTCCTTCTCCTTCTCCTTCTCCAATTCTTTCTCTTTCTCCTTCTCTTTCTCCTTCTCGATCTCCTTTTGCTTCTCTAAGGCTATCAGCTCCCTTTCTTTCTGTTCTTTTTCGGCTTTCTCCTTCTCGGCCTTTTCCTTCGCGGCTTGTTCTTTCTCAGCCTTCTCTTTCTCAGCGCGTTCCTTTTCTTCCCGCTCCTTCTGTTCTTTCTCCTCCTTCTCTTTCTGCTTACGTTCGGCTTCAGCTTTCTTCTCGGCCTCTTCGGCAGCCTTCTTCTCGGCTTCTTCCTTTTCTTTCTTTTCTTTCTCTTGCTGCGCCATTACGAGAGCGACGGCTTTCTCGTGTTCCTTCCTCTCCTTCTCGGCTTGCTCTTCAGCCTTCTTTTTTTCCTTTTCGGCCTCCTTTTCGGCCTTCTTCCTTTCCTTCTCAGCCTCTTTCTCCTTTCTTTTTGCCTCTTTCTCGGCCTCCTTCTCCTTCTTCTTTTGCTCCTTCTCCGCTTCTTCCTCTTTCTTCTTCTGCTCTTTTTCACGGGCCCTTTCTAATTTCTTATCGTGATCCTTTTCGTCCCTTTCAGTCTTGTCTTTCGAAAGCTTGTTTGGCTGGTCAGACTCCCCTACCTCCTTAGCCTGTTCCTCGGCTCGCTCACGAGCGGCCTGGGCGGCATCTTTCTTGTCATTATCGTCTGCTTGAGCAGCAACGACTGCTGCTGTGCCGCCAGCCGCCAGCGCACCGGCAACAACGGCGGCCTCCTCCTTTTTCTCGTCTTTAGCCGGCTTTTCGTCCTTGGAAGTATTTTCATCTCTGGCAGCCTTTTCTTCTGCTTTCTTGTCGATTTTCACGGTCTTTTCCTCCTTCTCTTCCTTGGCAGCCTTGGGTTCTTCTTCCTTGTCCTTTTTGAAGAGCCCCAAGATACTCCGCCTTTTCTTCTTCTTTTCGTCTCCCTTATCTTGGGTATCTTTGGTATCTTTTTCCTTGTTCTTTTTGCTTAACTTCCTATCTACACCACTGGCGGACGCTGCCGACGCCTTCCTCTCCCGCTCAGTCTCTATAGCCTTTGGGTCAGCGTTATCACCTGCGATATCGTAAACAGCTGCCACAGCGCCAGCTCCGCCACCAACACCAAGTCCAGTATCAACACCGAACCTAGGATCTGTCTCAGGCTCGCGAGGGAGTGGCTTCTCTTGCGCGTTCGCGGTCTCTGCTGCGGTCTTCGCGGGAGTAGGGGGTGGAGCATCCTTTGCGATTGGAGCCTCCTTTGCTGGCTCGGCTGGGAGATCTTTCTCATCTTTGCTGACAGCAAGACCGGCGCCTGCTCCAGCGGCTCCAACTGCGGTGGTAGCGATCGCGGCATCACGACCAGCGTGGCTTTCCTTAGCAGGCTTCTGGTGCTCGGCGGGAGCAAGGACCGGGGCGGGGTCGCGAGGAGGAGTAGAGGTAGAGGCAACGACCGAGGAGTCGGGTGCTGTGGTGGTGACTGGGGCTGCTGTGGCGGCCGGGGTTGCAGTTGTGACAGGAGCAGCTGTAGCGGGAGCAGCGACAGTTTCTGGGAAAGCGCCTGGCATGTCAGCACCATCGGTCGTAGATACGGCTGTGCCGATGGGTTTCGCGTGGGAACCTGTGTGGCCGGCCTCGGGTTTTGTCTGCGAGAACTCGAAGGGCTCCGTAGTAGCAACCGTGTTTTCGACCGGGCGGATAGTAGGGCTCGGAACCTCAGTTGTTAGAGGTCCTTGAGAAGGGGCTTTCTTGGAAGAAATGGCCGCTGTAGCGGCAGCAGTTCCAACGCCCGCGTCGCCTACCACGGCTACGCTTGTCTTGTTATTGGAGCTTTCCTCCTTGATAGGCTTTATGTCTTTCCCTACCGCAGTACCTGTAGGACCTGCGTGCGTGCCAGTCTTGCCGTTGCTCTTGCCGATGTCCGTAGCTCCGATAGGCTGGCCCTTCAATACTTGCTTGTCACTTGATGCCTTAACACTGACGCTCTTGGTACGCTTTACGCGCGGATCGAGCCTGTTAAGGAAATCTGAGTCGTGCAAAACGGGACCCTCGTATATGTAGCCATTGGACTCGCGTCGCTGCTGCACAGGTCTAAGGGTCTCCCGCTTTGCTTTGGTCTTGCCCTTGTCCTTCTCCTTGTCCTCCTTAGCGGTCTTGGAGATGCTGGCGGTAGCTGCACCTGTAGCGCTAACCGCGGCGGCTTTTGAGTCAGGCTCGGTTTTGGTGGCTGCAGCCGTAGGCTGGACATCTTTGTGGGTAGCAAATTGCTCGTAGATTGGAGTGGCATTGCTTTTGTCGTTCGTCGTCGCGGTAGTGGTCGCGGCAGTGGTCGCGGCAGTGGTTGTGGTAGCGGCGGCTGCAGGAGCTGCAGAAGATTTGGCAGCGGTGCTGGCAGGAAACTGGCTGGTTGTGGCCTCATTAGTAGTAAAGCCGCCAATGATCTGAGACTCGCTGCCAGTCGGTGGCTTCTCTTGCTGCACAGCTACAGCGGAGCTGGGCTCATTGGCTATAAAAAGGAAGCAGTGAGTAGTGTTCAAACAAATGTGTAAATCGGACATTCCCGCGAGGGAGAAACAGCTTAGGATTTTGGTCCAGCACATAGCAGATCGAACTCACCGATTGTGGTCTTCTCATCCTTTTTCTGAACTCCCTGGCCCTCGTGCTGGTCCCAAGCAGTGTCGGCGGCGATCTTTGGCAGCTCGTTTTCGCCAGGCTTGTAGTTGGTCGCTTCCTGCGGCTGGCCTGGCGTTCCGGCCTTGATGGCAGTTGTGCTCGAGGCATCGTTCCCGTTGTTGTCTACGGCGGTTGAAACAGGACCTTTGTCCTGGGAGGTTCCAGATTTTTTCAACTGCTTGCCAAAGTGGCTTCCTTCGCCAGAAATCTGTCCCTTGTGCGGGTCTGCAGTGCTACCGCTGCCGTAGTATACCGCGTCATCGCCCGAGCTGCCGGGCTTCAGCATTCTTTTGAGCCTATTCATGTTTGCTTTCTATTGGCGCACGGCGGGAAACAGTAGGCGGTAGCTACAACTTCTTGTATGTAAGAGGGGGTATCACGCGGTTGTCAAAAAAGAAAACAAAGAGAAAAAAAAGCCAAAAATTAGAGATAGTTCTTTATTATTGCGACAGCCAGCTATTAGTACTATTATGGCCGGAGATGAGAGCGAGAAGAGAGACAGAGACAAAGAGAGGAGGAGAGCTACTAGAATAGTTAGACTACTCTGCTAGAAAATCATGCGACAGAAGCTGGCTGGGGGGGACCTGGCGGGTGGAGAACTGGGTGAGCGCTCCCGGTATTAGTTAGTTGGAATCGGTAGCGCTAGAGCTCGGCGCCCATTTTTGTATTACGCTGGACCTACGTGCCTACGAGCTCCAGATCGTCACGATGCATCTGATGACCGCCAGTCCATGACTTGTACACGGCTATGATGATGAGATACGTTTCTATGAACGGTGATGAAGCGATCCGGGCACTGGACAGTGAGTAGCGGGCAATGGACTTGAAACCGACAGCTCGAGGCCAGAGTGGGGAGCTATACCTATACTCTACAGATTCAAAGATCCTGCTGAAAGAGCAGAAGCCCTGGACTACCTGGACTACCTACCTCTCGCGGGCGGTGGGCATGATGACATAGCTCTCTCTAGGTACCTAGGTAGTTAGGATAACCGACTCACCCACTTTCTGACATCGTTATTCAATACCACCCAACATGGCCCGCCCGTCGCCCAGCCATCGCCCTTTCTGGCCAGTGATTTACGCCGCCCCAGTCCTGCGTGTGCCTGCCAGCGCCACTGCCATTCGCTCTGGTTGTCGCATGAATAAGTGGCCTTTGGTGCTTAACGAGCCACTGAGGCGCTGCCGGGAGTGTGATACGCAATTTTAACCCACTGGACGATGGCCGTTTTTTTCTCTCCTGCCGCTAACTAGTTGCTGTCGACGTGGTGGATCTGTCCTCCGTACGATTCACGGCGGAACTCGATTGACCCAGGCGCTTCGTTGACGTAAATGTCCATCTAGCCACAACGGCAACGGCGGGGGGTGTATAAAAAGAGGAAGAAACTGCGATGACTTCGGGATAGCTGTTGGGGGAAACATAGTTCAAAAAGGAAGTGGATTTGACATGTTAGCTTTCTCCATCCTGCTGAGTACGAGAACTCCACCCGAAAAAATCATCCATTTCTTGTCGCCCTTTGGCCCTGTTCCCTGTCAATAGCCTGATTCAGCGGATCTTCCTCCGTCGCCGGACTCTGGAGCCACCTGTTCATTGTATCATCTCTTTTGGGAACAAGCCAAGGCATAGGGAGCCCCAAAATATCACAGTATGAGTAGTAGTACCTCGTGATCCATTAGACCCTTTCGTGCCCTTCATGCAAAATCTTTTGTCCACAACCCACGTAGCAACCGGCCAGTATAGTCCGTTGCAGCCTCATGTTTCGTTTTTCGCACCTCTCCGTGCGTGCAATCTTCAACCGTACGAGTACATTGCAGCAGCGCTCGCCATGAAACTGTCCCTGACAAATCTTCAAGCCCATCATCGGGCCAGAATTCTAGTTGGAGGAAAGCAGCACCATCTAGAACGAAATCTCCCGTGCCGAAAACCATCATCCCTCGAACTCCGAGCCTCATCTCGTTTCTGCCCCGTCCTTGCCTCATCGACCGAGCTCGAGTGCAATTTCCCTCGGCCGCCTAATGCGCATGCACCCACGCGAGCGGTAGCGATTTTGCCCCCACCCAGCAGAGTTTCGGCCGCGCTGCCAAGGGCATGAGTGGTCGAGATCGGAGCGCCGTTTCGGCACGTGATCTGCTAGACTTGCAGACTGCAAAACGCAGTCACAAACCTTCGAGGCTTGGTGGTTTGGTGCCAGGTAAACGCTGTCATGACTAGATTTTTGATATCTGATCCGTGTATTTAGACTTCTCTATGCTCCTGCATGGCACTTGTCGGCTCCCGTGCTCAGACAAATCCACTTGCTTGCCCGGTATCATGCAGTATCGAATAGTGAATGCCTCGCTCCAGATGTGTCCATTAGATTGACGAACAGTACGCTTAATAGACACTCGGTAGCAATATCGTACTCCAAGCTCTTATTGGTCCAGCTCCATATCTTATCTGTTTGTTTGCCGGGCTGCTACTCCAGAGGAGGTCAAAGCCGTGTCACCAAAGAGGGGTAAAGAGGGGAAGCAAAGAGCCGGTAAACAGCCTTTGGCTATCGGTCTACCGGCCTGCTCCTCCTAGACTCAAGTTATATAAAGCTGGTCGATGCCTGTTCTTCCTGGTTCATCTTTCATACCCTTCCAACTTAAGGTGTTTTTACCAGTGTCTCTTCAAGTCTCAAGATGCTTATTCACGCCCTCCTCTGCTGGAGGGCTTGTCGGTTCAAAGGACAACGATCCCTACGAACCTTTCCATGGCGCTGTTCCAGGTATGTAAACTGTATCGCCCTTCATCAAGACGCCGCCGAGCACATCCATATAATGTAAGCGCCGGGATGCCGAGCACAGCACAGCATCAGTCATATCCAATCTCTCTTAAACGCCCGAATGCGGTTTAGTTGGCGGCTGGGTTGATCTTTCCCACGATTCTTTTTTTCAATTTCTCTTCTCTCAGTCTTCTCTCTCGCAAGATTGTGACAACGCGCTGCTGATACTTGCTTCATAGCCATCGTCCAGTCGAACATTACTTTTAGAAGAAGGCTTTATCTCTCCTAAACGTTACCGTTTAAAGAACTGTCTACTATTGAGTTTGCAAACATTGCCGCTCACGTTCGAAAACTTTTATCTCAAGATACAGCTCTTCAAAGACTTAGTACCATTTTTCGAAGACATTGTCTCTTCCGCATCTAAATCATTATTCTCGTCATGGCACAGAATGCTTCACCAAGCTCTGTAGATGAACGCACGGATGCGTTTATGTTGAGCTATTTAAGAATAAGCAACAACAGCACAGCTTTCGAAGTCCTAAGCAATAACTTAAGTCTTCTCAATATCGTTTATGAACTTAACCAGCTTTTCATGCAAGGTAATCCCAGCACGAAAGCCCCCAGCAAATCCAAGATAGCAAAATTTGCATTGATCAATCCGGACTTGGGTACCAGGAAAGTTGGCGCCTCCGAAAAGCAAAGTTGGGGAACCAGACACTATTATGCCCGCGCAGCATTAAGAGCTAGGGACGAGAGTGGCCTTGGTATCTTCAATCAGGCCATAAGCGAATCGGAAAAGCTAGAGAGAGCCGCCAAGGTCGTTACTTGGCTGCCTGGAGAGTTGGTGAGTGACCTTATTCACAAGAAGATTGCAGCTGTGCACACCTAACATGACTTTAGGGGTCAAGAAATGGTACAAGAAGTGACAGAGGAGGGCCAAGAACAGAGAGAGTAGAGGCTATCGAGCTAGGTCTCTTGAGGAAGGCTAAACTCATAAGAGGCCTGGCCTCTGCTGGTAAGTCACAGAGTGCATTACTCCACAGCTCAGCTCAGCCCAGCCCAGCCTAGCAGTCCCTGAGCCCCGGCACTTAACTCTAACACTACACTTAACACTCATCACTCTTCTGCCCTGCAATTGCCAAGCACATGCACTCTCTCCGCGATTATTGTTCTTCCCACAATCAATTTCTCACTTCTAACTTCTACCAAAGCTTCGCAGCCGACCCAAACAGCGAGCCAGAACTCCATTGCTGATAGTGTGTCGCCAAGTCTTCAAGCAATTCTCGATATTGGACTAGAACACTTTCCTTCAGTGTGTTTAGAAACGATTCTCGGATTTCTTCAGAACCACTCAGGAAACTTTAACTTGCAAACACAAGCATCGGCCGCTTCGCTACTGAGCAACTATCTCCTAGGAGTAGGCAAAAGTCACCTCTACCAGGTAGGACCAGTAAATACCATACAGCCACAAAGCATCATCATCCCTCACAACACCACACCATTCTCTACCAGCACCAACGTTCCTAATCATCCGACAAACAATACAACAATGGCTGCTCCGGTACAACATCAACGCACTCTTCAGGAAAGGGCCGACCACCAGATCACCAAGCCAGACATTATCGTTCACGGGGAAATTGAGGTGACAGTACCATCTGCAGCCAGTTTCGACTCCATGACTCTGAAGTTGCCTCGCCTTCCGGACTATGCAAATATGAGCATCCTACCCTCCCAACCGAAAAGGCTTTCTCTACCAGCCGTCAAGCTAGCTAGATTCGTCGGGTGCGTGTTGCCTGACCACCGCGAACGGAACAAACGCTACGCATGGTACTCAGTAGCAGAGGACGAAGACCTCGCATTTGTGCAACCACCATATTTTCCTGAGTTCCAATTGTCGAACATATTCTCAGAGCGTATCGATGAAGATAAGGTTTGCTTTGCAACCACGGCGTTTGAATTAAGCGACCTGCAGGACGTTATGCACAACGATCTGTTGCTGGCGCGTGAGGCGGTGAAAGACTGGAACAACCAGTCAGGAAGTCTTTGGGCAGCTGCCCGCGGCCCAGCGCCTCCAGGCACTGGGCCCTACTGGGTCGACGGGCGTCAGCTGTAAAGCTGACATTCGAGGTATGTAAAGTCCCATTCCTCTATCAATTTGAATCAACAATGACTAACATACGTAGATGGCGTCTTTCTCCCCTGATACAGGGGCTAAGTAGTGGGAGTAGCAGAAGCAGTAGTAGTTGAACTAAATTGATTGATTGATTGAAACATGCTTGATGATTACCTGAATGATCGTGATAAGCGTTGACTCTCTCTACTTATCCCAACATCTCTTATATGATTGTATCCTGTAGCTGTAAATATGATCGTGTTAACTCTTCATACTCACTCATCACCACTTCTGGTACGGATCCAGTCCAGGTCACTCTGCCCAATACACCTGAATTCAAGCCGTCAAATTTATTCCTTGAGCAAATTAATGAGGACAAAGTCTGCTTTGCCACCACTGCATTTGATTTAAGCGAACTGAGAGACATCATGCACAACGATCTACTACTAGCATGTAAGGCAGTAAAAGACTGGAATAGCCAGTCGGCAAGCCTTTGGGCCCTACTGGGTCAACGAGCGTCAGCTTTAAAGCTGACATGTGAGGTATGTCAATTATTTCCTTGTGTATAGCTTTGAACCACTCAAATGAACCGTTCTCTCACCTACAGGATCCTTTTCAAACATTTATTGCGAAGTCCCTCAATACCTCTTGAAGGAAACTTTTTAAGGTTCCTTTGTGTTCGGAATAGATACCAAAGTTTTATCGTATTAGGCCTGAGGAAATCTCCAACACCTCTTCGAACATATTTCCAGATCTCTAACGGATTTAAAAGACATAACAAAATTCGAGCCTACGCTGGCTGCGAAGTTCTCCAATACCTCCTTAGCAACATATCCAAGATTCCGATACATTCGAGACAAATGTTCAAATTTTGTTAAAAAAGAATCGCGGAAATCCCTAACACTTCTTCGTCAAAACTTGATGAATCCCAAGGCTTCCGATCCTAAATCTCGAAATCTGCCATACATGGAATGCGAAGACCCCCAGCACATCTATGCGACAAGGTTCTAGATGGTTATGCGTTGGCAGTATGCTCGAGATGGCGACATTCGGTGTGATTCGCGATCTTAGACGAACGAGTCTTAGCGTAGGGTTTTGGAGGGAGCTAGCCGAACCAATGATAAAACGCGAGGGCACCGGCTGCGAGAATACAGAGCGCGAGAAGGGAACAAAGCGGATTTACGTCCATAGATAGCACGAGCATAAACCAGACGAGAGCAGGCATACTGTGGAAAAATGGGGGTTGAATAGTTACATGTGTATCTAGCTGGTTGGGTAGCTACGTGAGCGAGTTACAAGGCGAGAGATGAGTCGTCAGCAAACAAAGAATTTGATTTGACTACTGCTATTGCCACTACCCCTACTACTACTGCTTCACCAATTCTCAAATCACCTCTTCGCCATGAAATCTGGCTTGAATTCCTCCACGCCCATCTTTGTGAGCTCGCGAAGAGCCATGGTCGCGTACACGCTCGACTCAAGCTTCATGCTCATGATGACGGCGAGCTTGTGTTGCGATGGCGCCTCATGGTCCTCCATCTCCAACTCCCTCGCGTCCCTAGCCGTGCTTCGCCCCTCTACCATCATGGATTGTGTATCGGTAGGATGAATGTTGTCTAGATCCTCCTCCTCACTCTCCTCATCCTCTTCCCATGCGCCGCCCTCTTCGGCGACAGTGGGCTGGTCGTTAGCGGGCAGTTCGTATGTCATCTCGACGTCCGCGGGTTCATGGGCCGTCTTGGGCCTCTTGTTCTGGTGGAGCTTTGCGGCCATCTTTGCCTTGTGTTTGACGCCGCGGGACCTCTTCCTGCCGATTGGGATGTCGGCCCCACCGATTCGGATGTCGGTGCCCATCGTCCTTCGCACCAGCTGAACGATGGGATCCTCGTGAGCTTTGGTTCCCTTGCCTGCGAGACGAGACTTGATGAGTCTGTCTGCATCTGTGTCGACGAACTTGTCTGGTTGGCCCCGGTACACTCGGACATGAACGCTGGTTTCCGTCGGCCTCGCGATCAGCCTCCGGTAGCTGCCTGGAGCATGCAGGCCTCGTTCGTTGCGCCTCATTTTGTGCGGGCTTAGCCCGCCAAACTCGGGCCTGGCCATTAGGTCCTCGTAGAAGTCCATCATGTAAGAGGGATACAGGATATCGAATCCTGGACATGGTAGGACGATGTCGAAGATGGTAAACTCTCCGCTTGCTACTTCCTTGGCCGTAAGTGGGCGCGCACGTTCGAACCGTTCATCGGACCCTACGGCTCGGTCCTCGTTGGCTGGACGGACGATCTCTTCGCCGTCCTCGTCTCGGTCAGCGAGGTTGATAAGGGTCTTGTCCCTTCCGCCCAGGTCTCTTAGCAGTATCAAGTCTCCGGGAAGGACTTTTTTGCCGTAGGTTTTCCACCTGTGGCTGGCTGCAAAGTTCCAGACTTTGGACTGGTAGGCATGGACGTAAAGAGACCGAAGTTTCGACGGTATCACTTTGAAACCGGTCTTGGCATCTGCGAACTGGTTCTTGATGTCCATCTGCTCGATGATTGCCGCTTCGGCGGCAAACTTCTTTGGCAGTACTTTCAGCGCATGCTCTGAGCTTCCGGTTGTGCGGAAGTTGTGGATGGCGATGGCGCGATCTCTGTCTTCTTGGGGTACTAGGTCCATCGATTCAAGCTCATATGTACTTGTTTCGTCCTTCATGACAGTATCGTCTTCCCGCTTTGGTAGGATGTCGGGGTTGTAATCTAGGATTCCATCTATAGCCCCATCGAAATCACCTTGGAGCAGCCTCTTGCCAATCTCATCGGTCCCAATGCGAAAGGTACCAAACCTCTGAAGGCCGAAATAGTTTACAAAGCCTTTGTTCTCCATGTACTTCATTGACCGTTTGACGATATCTTCGGCTTGCCTGGCTCTCTCTTGAATATTTCCTTCGGTAACATTTGGAAACCGGCAGTCCCTGAGGGTGATTTGAAATTGATTGCCATACAAGTCTCCAAGCTCAAGTGGCTTCGGTTCGTACTTGTAGTTACCGATCAAGGCTCTGAAGAGGTGTGGGCATATCTTGAACAGTCTCTGGGCAAATACATTTCTCACGGAGACTCGCTGAGATGTCATGGCTCTTCGGTCTTTGGTGCCAAGGAAAGAGAAGTCGTTAGGTCTTAAACCAAGCCTGCGTGCTAGGAACGAAAGTATCTCCATTGTATCTTTACCAGCCTTGTGCATGGTAAAGTGGATATGTGGTCCGCCAAGATTCTTGAAGGTCTTCTTAAGATTTGACTTTAACTTGAAGTCCGAATCTCCTGTTCCTTGTGTGTGTCCGTCCGGTCCCTTTTGCCCGCCTCTGCCACCACGCTGACCGCCTCGAGACTGACCTTTTGACTTTCTCTGGGTTGAACCATTCGAAATAGAGATGGTGATGCACTCATTTTGTGATGTTGTGTCTAGCTTGCCGTTAAATATGCGGCGGATCTCTAGGTGCATTCTTGTTCGCAGGCTTTTGTCATCGATCTTGTCAGTTTTCACGGATCCGTGGCTAGAAGGTTGTTGATGAGGGTCTACGAGAGGTTTGTTCATCAGATCGACAAGTGCTGAGGTCTTGCTAGGTCCAAAAAGCTCATCTAAGATGTGCTGGTCGGTGGGGTTGAGCTGCGCGGAGAGTGTTAGCTTTACATTATGAACGAAAGCGATAAGATTAGACTTACGGTGAATTTAGGTATCGCACGAAGCGAACTTGATGCTTCTTCAACCCTAGGTTCTGACTCTGACTTGGTCTTCGTTGCTATGTCTCCGTGGGATTTGATAGCCTCTTGATGTGACTGCTCGGAAGTATCAAGCTTAGCTTCAACCGATGATGTTACTCCTAGATCTGGTATAGTTTTGCTTGGTGTAGCATGGGACTGGGCTGCACTCAAGTCGAGATGTTTGTCTACAGGCGCCGAGGGAACAGCAAGAGGAGAAGGTTCAGAGAAATCGATAAGCGACCAGCTTTGCTTGTCAGCTCCTGTTTGCTGCGATCCAGATGCAAGCTGCGTTGTTGGTTTAGAAGGTCTGGTCGATGGCTTCTCGCCAGGTCGCTCAACTGCGGCGTCAAATCTCGAGGTACCGGCAGAAGATTCAGAACGATTAACAACAGTCTTGAGGGTGCTCTCTCTGTTAGCAGGTTCCTTGGATGCTACAGACTCAGCGGGGTCCGAAAAATCAACTAGAACGCCCTTTGGGTCTGAGGATTGAGCTGGTGGCTGGTCCTTTGGCTCGTAGGCCTCGTCGACATGGAGCTCGGTGAGGCGGACGACGGTACCATCCTTCAAGATCTCGTTGACTATGAAATCGTTGTACCTGTTATTGTAAGTTGTCAGCATTAAAAAAAAAATTCTAGACGCAAGAGAGGATTAAACTGATCGTACCTTGTCTTGAGGTACCCAGCGAATTTCTGCGTGCCGTAGCTCACAAACTCAGTGATTCCTTGAGCTATCTCTTTGTCTCTCTCCGCAAACCCATCCTTATCCTCTACGGTTTTCTCCGAGGGGTTGAGAGTCTCCTCAAGAACTTCGGGATCTGTCCAAACCATGGCTGATGCTGTGGATGGTGCTGTATGGGTTCCGTCGTCAAGCTTGAGTTTCTTGCGCGGTGAAGAGGAAGAGACGAACTCATTTTTATCCATTGTCACAACAAAATTAGCCTCTCGGCGAAGCAAGCCCTGTTGTATTTTACAGCTGCAACTCAAGAGCCGCTTAGTCGGCGGTGTTGTGGTGGGTTCAATGTTGTCAATGGTGTTGAAAGTTTGACGGCGCCGAGACACTTCAGTGCTCAAAATAGAGGATAGAGGTACCTCGCTTAAAACCGGTGCATCCCTGCCAGATTAGGTCATAGCGTCCCTAGACCGAAGAGAACCAAAGGCAGTTAATTTATTAGGTATTTGGGGCTGAAAGTTCTCTAGCGAGACAGTCATACGCAGTCACAATGGAAGATTTATCAAGATATGTGTTTCTTCCTAAATCGAGCTACCAACTATTAGTGTAAGGGGTACTGGGGGCCAGTAACCCTCAGTCCAACAAAGAGCTGTACCGAAGCGAAGTGGGCTCGAAGGCTTTTTCGTATATTTACCGGCGAGTGTTTTAATAGTAGCGGCTTCGTAATGACTATCTAGATACTTCCTGTACATTTACTATAGAAATTTCCTACTATTAAACCGCTGATCTAGGAAGAAATTCAAGCACGCAAAAGGTCTTTCCGTATATTTACCATTCGCTATACGTGTACTAGGTTTCATAGCGGCTTCGTGGCGCCCTATTTGAGCGTTTGCCATAAAAGATTAACCACTACTACTGAGCCGCCGTCAACGCACGCGATGATTACTATGTAATGCACTAATACCACGCTACATGTATATTTAAAACGTGCAAAAGATTTCAAGTGTTTTGAAGCCACCCAGAGGAAATTGAAGAATATGTTTAAATCAACAACCTCGCTAAAGATCCGTTGTAATGATATACCTAGGTAGATTCGTTCATGAATCAAGCTGCATCTCGTTGATTGATTCGCGAGATCCGCTGTTTGTCTCCAACGGAATAACAGCTTCCGGGGGGGTTTGTTCCCCCATCGGAAGCTGACACCCCCACAAAAGCCCCCTCCTGCCCCTCCTGCTCCTCCTCACAGACTGGCGGGTCAACCTCCTTAGCGGCAACTGTTGCTCGTCCATATTGGGCCGGGTAATGTATGATGTACTATGTACTTTGTGCAAAGCAATAATAATAATAACAGCTCCTCCCCAAGCCCGTTTGGCCGAACGTCATAAAGCCTAGCAAGGCGATGTGTGCGTGTGCTTGTGCTTGTGCTTGTGCGTATGCGTATGCGTATGCGTGTGTGGGTGTGTGTTCTAGGCCTGTCTGCCGAAATAGACCTCCACTGCTTATCCTACGTCAAAGGACATGGCAAGTTTCAACCGTTCTATTATTCTACTCTATAGGGTATTTGTATAGCTTAAACTTCCGTGATTTTTCGACCTTCTAAATTCTGTTGTCGCTGTTGCATCAAACTCAAACCCTGAAAAGGGGGACACAAAAGTAGAAAATGTCATCTAAATATACCATCCCTTGCAAGGGCATTGTCGCCTACGCCCAGGACGACTGGAGGATGGAGGATCTGCTGACGCACGAGCCCAACGAAGATGAAATGCTTGTCGAGATGATCGCTGTACGTTCATACCTCAAGGACTGTTTCATTTGCAAATGCTCCAAGTCTTTTTTCGTTCCTCCCCCTTTATTACTGCCTCTATGTTTGTTTGTATCTTGCAAAGAAGGATGGATGCCCAGACAAACAAACAAGGGCAATCGATAACCGCATCACCCTCATCATCACGCATCAAACACTACGCTGCTTCTCCCACCGCAAGACCCAGACAAACACACCCCCTTCTCCATGTATTCCAGAAAACAACAAACTTACTCCCATCTCCCCACCTCCTTCGCCCCCTCCATTCAATTCACCCAAGCCAGACGCCCCTCCCCCCAAAAAAAAGAAACTAACCCCATCTTCTTCCGCCCCCCCTCCAGACCGGCGTCTGCCACACCGACATCTCGGGCTACGGCTCCATCTACCCCCGCGTCCTCGGGCACGAAGGCGCAGGCCGGATCCTCCGCCTGGGCTCACCCTCTCTCTCCCCTCAATTCGCCATCGGCGACCTCGTAATCCTCAGCGCAGCAAGCTGCCAAACCTGCCACTACTGCACAACAAAGCACCCAGCCTACTGCCTCTCGCACGCCGCTCTCTCGCTCAGCGCCAACGACCCCAACTTCGTGCTCGCCTCGGATCCCTCCCGCGTCATCGGCGGCGGGTACTTCGGCCAGTCGAGCTTCGCCTCCCCGGCGCCCGTCAAAGCTAGCGCCGCGGCGAATGTCACGAAGTTGGTCGCTGACGACGCGGAGCTGGTGCGCTATGCGCCGCTCGGGTGCGGGATCAT
>JANIPN010283592.1:0-15109 GCA_027478595.1 Erythroxylum anguifugum | reverse complement strand
AATCCTCAGAGTGATGCGCTATTGCTATTTGCATTGATACACAATTGAACACACAATTATAGTGCCTATCATCCGGCGCTATATTCCCAATACTACCAATTGTATTAACACAATCATATTGTATGCGGCGTCAAGGTCAACTGTTCACTACGTACAGCTCAGCCACAAACTTCATGACTTTGCCATGTTGACACTAAAATCTTCCTTGCGGGGATCTACCAAATTCTCGGGATTTGTGATAACTTACGTTCCAACCTTCCGGGTATTAACGTGGGCACCAACGGCAAACTAAAGCGCAAGCTACTTAAAACCATCAAACGTTCAAGACCGGGGCCGCCTAGAAGTGCAAGTGGAAAGATGCAATGCCGGATGGTGGCAGGGGGTCTGCTGCCACTCGATGGCCAGGCCGAGAACGCGCAGCTTCCCTCTCTGCCTACATCGAATCACGATGGCGCACACCACACACCCACAACGCTCGTCTACAACCCCCCGCAACCACCACCGTCGTCGCATTCCCCGCGAGCGGCCCGTCAGAAAGCTACTTTACCGGACGGGGCCGCGGGTGATGCACACACGATCCATCCATTTCTCACCTGCAATCGACTTCACATCGCTCGATCACCGCCCACGGATTCTACAGCCCCTCGAACTCTCCGCCGTACATCTACACCTGCATGACCGCCTCGGCCGACACGTAGGTCAAGCGCCGAAGAAATCCAGGACAGCGGGTAACACAACCCGCGCGCGCAGGGTGCCGCAGCCAGTCGCCCTATTAAGATGGTGGAGACCGGATCTGGGTGGTCCACCTGCGGATGGAGGGTGTCGATGCGTTCGCCCCGATCGTCAAAGCCAAGCAGGCGCGGTGCGAGGAGCGTTGTAGCTGCCGGGCGCCGTGATCGCGGGGTTGCGTGAAGGGGGGTGGAATGGGCCGGTATTCGTAGGAAGGGATGAGAGGGCGATGGCGAGTGTCAGTACTTAGTAGGCAACGGGCGAGACGGGGCGGCGAGGAGCGATGACCGGGCGGGCGTCACGTCCCCGCCACGACCGGCTCACGATGGGGCCTCTTTCTTCCTCACTCTGTCTTTGTGAACCCTGGATATTCACTGATACCCCTCCTCCCGGCTCATCCACCCCCTCCCCTCCATCTCTCCGCGCGCATCTCGCCCACACCACAACACACACAGGCACACACACTCTCTCTCGAGCACCCACATTACCTACCTACATACATACACCCTCATCCACACGCATTCTCTTTCAACCCTCCCTCCTCCTCCAGAGGGGTCCTCCTCCTCCTCTTCCTCCCTCTTTCGTCGCCTTCCCTCCTCCGGCCTAAGCGCCACCGGTTCTTTATCCCATCCGGTCTGTGATCTCTCTCTTTTTTTTCCCTCTTCTTTGCACTCTACATGCCCTCACGGTGATTCCGGCTTTACCCCTTGGCCAGCGGTGGCTGCGAACGACCCATCTCATGAGTGGACGTCCCTTGGTTGCTGCCTCTTTCTACCCACCACCGACCCTGACCTGAGAGCGCACGGACACGGATTATCACCAATAGAGAGGCGGAAGCGCGGGGGTTGGTTCCTATACGGCAGTGAAGTGGCCTGATCGCCTGGATCTCATGTAGGGCAACCCTCTATGTGACGAGCAATCCACTCAATCATTGTTTGGAATCTGCCGTTGCTTGCAATTGAATAGAGCGCCTCTTGCTGACTTCCTCGGTCCAGTATAACCGCAGCGCCAGTCCACAAGTCGCCGAGATACGTCCGCCGGATGATACAACCGGCATTCCAATCTCCCTATTCTGCGGGGCTCCCAGCACGCCTTTGGGGATGAACGCATAGCTCAACGAAAGCGAGGCGCTGCACAGTCCAGTCCATGCCCAGCCACCTCTTCAAGTTTTGATCCCTTTCGTTCGATTACTCCTACGCTGCAAAGAGCCTCATCGGTAGTAAAAGGTGCCGGATATTCACCATGGCGACGCTCGTTGTTCAGCAACACCATCTTCGTTCACATTCGCGAACCCCTCCTCCACGTGCTACGCCTCTGACACTCGATGCCTCGAAGCTCAAATCAGCACCCGTTCCGAATAAGCACCTTCCCTACTGCTCACCCGGTCCTGTCCCATCCCCTCGTACTCTGAATAACGCAGCAACGCCACCTGCATCCCCGATCCTCAAGAGGGATGCCAGACAGTCCTCCGTTCTACACCCGACAACGGCTTTCGAGCGTATCGTAGAGTCCCCGCCGGTCTTCTCCATTGACCCTGCTACGTTAGTACGAGCAGAGGAGCAGGTCGCTAAAGAGCCTCTACCAGACCCCAAACGTGTATTTCCGTGGCTACATGGCTTGCATCCTGAGAATCAGAACCAACTCGCCTTCTTTCTGGCACGCCGGAAAAGTCTCCGGAAAGCGCCCGATGGCGTCCGCGCCATGACGATCGTCAAGACGAATGGAGACCTCTCACGGTCAAGGTTGAAAGGGGCCATCTCGCCCGATGAGATCATGGCACCAAATGGCACGAAGGATCCTATTTTTTACGATATGGACCCTCGAGATGGTTTTTCGGTCCGGAACTTCCATATTCAAGTCTCCAAAATGGCTACCCTGTCAGATATCATTGTATATCGAGACGATCATACAAAGTACAGTGAAATGATCGAGGTTGCTCATAAGCTTGCGAAGGCACAGAAACGCTATCGAGAGAAGTGCTTGAGTAACGGAATGTTTGTGGATGAGTACAATACCTTTGTAGTTTCCGGTAAGTCTCCCCCAAGGCTTTAGAAATCTGCTAAAGGCGACATTTAGGATCTTTTTCTGAGATCGAACGCCAATACCCGGAGTTGGTCGCAACGGATGCGTCCGGTAACGACACTGGCCGTGTCATCGATTTCGGTAAGAAATCTAAAGTATGAGTAATTGAAGTCACTCTGACCCGAGCTAGCACACGCTGAACGGCAAGAGATGTGTACAATGTCAAGGGCAACGGAAATCGCCCCTAATGTATGGTTAGGTCCTACGCCTGACACCAGCATCACAATGCATGCATCGGATGGCGAGGCAGAGCCCGAGTTCGATATCATGGTAGAAGCAAGCGATCTGGCTCGACCACCGGATCCAGCACAACTTGGTCGCATAGCGAAAGAGAGCGATCACGAGCAACAGCATGTTGAGTTCCCTTCATCTGGAAGTATCATGCCGCCTACATGGTCGCATGCGGAAGTCGATGCCCTGCTGGAAATGTGTCACTGGATATATGATTTGGCCAATATGCGGTCCACCGGCGAACCGATTGGCGGGCCTGGATTAGACCAAGATGGCGACATTGAGATGACTAACATGACTCCACCTGGAAAGAAAATATTGATCCATTGCTCAGACGGATATACCGAAACTTCACTCTTGGCGATCACGTATTTCATGTTCGTTGAAGGCATCCCAATGCACGAGGCATGGATTCGCTTGCATTGCGAAAAGAACCGTAACTTCTTCGCGTATCCGTCCGATGTGTCGCTCTTGAGCTCCATACAGCCCCGTATTCTTCAGGAGTCTCCGAAATCCAGTGGCGGGATCCCTTCCTCGCTCCCTGCAGATCCTGCATGGATAAAGCGACTGGACGGAAGTCTCCCAAGCCGTCTGCTGCCGTATATGTATCTAGGGAACCTGGCCCACGCCAACAACCCGGATCTCCTAGAAGCGCTTGGGATTTCTCGCGTCTTGAGTGTCGGCGAACCGGTCAGTTGGTCGGACGAGAAGATGGAAAAATGGGGCCATGAAAATCTAATGTTCATCGACAAAGTGCAAGATAATGGAGTGGATAGTCTCACAGACGAATTCATCCGATGTCTTGACTTCATCGGTAAGACTCATTACGAAGCTTTCCTGCACAGTGCTTACGTATACCACAGAGAAAGGAAAATCAGACGGAAAAGCTACCTTGGTGCATTGTCGGGTTGGCGTGTCACGGTCGGCAACCATTTGTATTGCCGAGATCATGTCCTCCACGGGCATGTCATTCCCACGAGCATAGTGAGTACTCTGCAAAGGTTCGATTTAGCCTTCGCTGACTGTGCCAGCTGTTTTGTGAGGGCTCGGCGGCTGAACGTTATCATTCAGCCGCACCTTCGGTTTGCATATGAGCTCTTGAAGTGGGAGGAGGCGCAGCTGATGAAGAGGGGTCTACCCTTGCGGCGAGAGCTAGAGTGGGCGACTATTTCACGCGAGATTGCAGCTATGAACAAGCCCTATACACGATAGCTTACACCTTTGGGTTTAGCCGTCGCTACAACGTCTTATGATGATGCCGACGATGATGATGAAGTTGAGGAGAAGCACACACTTACACACAGGTTCATGACGGAGGGGTGAGCTTGGGCTCGCTCATGATGCGACGATAATGAGGCCAGGTGCATGCCTGGGGTCTGATGATTCACGCTTTGCATGGTTATTCCACGAGTTATGCACGGCGGGTAGGATGGGAAAATATCGTTGAACTCCAAGAGCTGGAGGGGAGTGGAATTGGGCGGTATATAACATCTCCCAGCTACTTTCGCAATCATGTATAATTTTGCCTGCTTTTTCTACCTCCAATTTCAAGCGCTCTTGGCCCGGTGCATCGTGCAGTGTCGAAGTCCTAACGAGGCACACCCGATAAGTGGGTGTTCCTGTCCCAAAAATAACTGAACACCACCATCTCTGTAGGCGCGGGGCAGCAATCGTCTTCCCAGCTTCCCACCCAGATGCGGCCGGACGAAACAGGGAGAGAGGGGGGGAGGCTACTAGTCATGTAGTGCCTGTAGCTGTTGCCGCCCAATTTGCCATCCCCGGCCAAAAAGCGACACACCACCACCACTACCACCACACATAACACCGACACGCACGCCACACAATCATTGCCTGCCTGAGCAATGCAAACTTCTACTTAGCACTGTACTTCATTCTCGAGGCCCATCTCGACCATCGAGGCGTCTGTGCTCCTCTCTCCCCTCTCTTGCCCTCGGTCGTGCATTCGCAGCTCCTCTTCGCACCCTATCTAACGTTATCGCTTGATCGGATGGTAACGATTAAACCATCCCATTCCCCGCCTTCAGCTCCTCACTGAGAGCTTTCGACCCTCCGTCCACCCTCAGTCGGCGTCATCATGGACTCCAACAAGATGGATGTTGATGTCGTCAAGGCGCCCGAGCCGCATCGGCTATCGCCCACATCGGAACCAGAGGCGATCCCCACACTCGACGGGTGGATCGAGAGCCTGATGAAGTGCAAGCAACTGGCGGAAAACGATGTGACAAGGCTATGCGATCGTGTAGGTCAAGTGAAGAAGCTCCTTTGAGCATGGAGGAGTTGAACTGTATTGAAGGCTGACAATGGATACTAGGCTCGCGAGATCCTTCAGGCAGAGTCGAACGTGCAGCCAGTGGTACGTGTGCGATGATATTGCGAGAGAAGGACGGTGCTAACAGCCCTGACAAGAAATGCCCGGTAACAGTCTGTGGTGATATTCATGGCCAATTTCACGACCTGATGGAGCTCTTCCGCATCGGCGGACCCAATCCCGATACCAACTATCTCTTCATGGGTAAGAGCGTCTATGATCAGGCTAGATTCAGCACTAAACATCGTATCAGGTGACTACGTCGACCGAGGCTACTACTCAGTGGAAACGGTGACCCTCCTTGTTGCCCTGAAAATCCGCTATCCTCATCGTATCACCATCCTACGTGGAAATCACGAATCTCGTCAAATTACTCAAGTATATGGTTTCTATGACGAGTGCCTCCGCAAATACGGCAATGCCAACGTCTGGAAGGCGTTCACGGATCTTTTTGACTATCTCCCTCTTACCGCACTGATCGATAACCAAATCTTCTGTCTTCATGGTGGCCTTTCCCCGAGCATTGATACTCTCGACAACATCCGCGCACTCGACCGTATCCAAGAGGTCCCACACGAGGGCCCTATGTGTGACCTGCTTTGGAGCGATCCCGATGACCGCTGTGGCTGGGGTATCAGTCCTCGTGGTGCGGGCTACACATTTGGTCAAGACATCTCGGAGGCGTTCAATCATAACAATGGGCTGACACTTGTTGCGCGTGCCCATCAGCTGGTCATGGAGGGTTACAATTGGAGCCAGGACCGGAATGTCGTGACGATTTTTTCAGGTATGTCTGTCTGTTACCCGGCCAAAGAAGCTCTCTAACTTTTGCCAGCACCGAATTACTGCTACCGCTGCGGCAACCAAGCCGCCATTATGGAGATTGACGAAAATCTTCAGTACACATTGTAAGTCGTCTCCTTCACCCACACAAAAAGTGAGTCGCTAACAGATACCAGCCTTCAATTCGACCCCTGCCCACGCGCTGGCGAGCCAATGGTGTCTCGTCGGACGCCGGATTACTTCCTATGAGGCACGACGGAGGGGCAGATGCATGGACGGCTCACGATATCCCGGCACGATTGCGACTTGGTTTCGTCGTTTTAGAGAAGGGTAAGAAAAGAATCAGCAAAAATGCAGCGCGTTAGATAATTTCAACCAAATGAGATTCCCCTTATGTACAGTTCGTCCTCATGTACTTACTGCATGTATCTTGGCTTTATCCGACCAGGGGGGGGGTTGAGTCAATTGATCCGCCAGTTCCATGTATACACCCCGCCCGCCCAATCCCCACCCAGAAGATGAGGCTCTTCCCCAGCGGGCACCTCGGCGGGGGATTCGGCAGATTCTTCGCCCGGGCGGAGAATAGATACAAACAAGCTTCGCGTCGTCCGAACCTTGCCGCAGTCTGGACCCTCCCCTTTTCCTCGTTAGCGCGCAGCAATTTCCCTCCCCCTCGAGGCAGCCGCCCCGATTGCGAACCTTCTTCAACACTCCCTAAATTGTTCCATTCGCTCCTTCCTTTTGCCTTTCTCTGTGTGTGCGCGCGGTGCTTTATCTCCTGTTGGCTCTGAGCCGACGTCCACTCATTCTTATCTCGCCTTGCCTTGTGCACTGACACTCCTTTGATCTCCCCAAAGATCCCTCCCCGCAAACATTCGAGAGACGCATACTACCGCCAGCTCGAAAGATGTTGCTCGTGAGTTTTCGTGAAGGCACACACACACGCGCAACCGACTAACAAAAGTAGTCGACCCTCGCGCCCCTGGCGCTGCTCGCCTCAACAGCGGCGGCCCTCAACCCACTGAAGGTGTCCGGGTCGAACTTCGTCGACTCCAAGACCAACGAGCGCTTCGAGATTCTGGGCGTGGCATACCAGCCCGGTGGCTCGGCAGGATTCAAGCCCGAGTCCAATGTCGATCCGCTGAGCGACAAAGAGACATGCCTGCGCGATGCGATCATGATGCAGAGGCTGGGTGTGAACTGCATCCGTGTGTACAACCTGCTGCCGACGGTCAACCACGATGACTGCGCATCCATCTTCAATGCGGCCGGCATCTACATGATCATCGATGTCAACTCGCCGCTCCCGAACGGCGCCATCAACGCTGGCGAGCCGTGGACCTCGTACAACGATGTGTACCTCAAGCGCATCTTCCAGGTCGTCGAGGCTTTCAAGGGCTATGATAACTTGCTCGGGTTCTTTGGCGGTAACGAAGGTAGGCACACCTATCTGACTCTACGCACCTGGTGTTTCTAACTCTAGTACGCAGTCATTAATGATCTCAATTCTGGCAAGCTTGACCCTCCATACATTCGCGCGGTGACGCGTGACTTGAAGAACTACATTGCCAAACATGCCGATCGAGCTATTCCCGTTGGCTACTCGGCGGCGGATGTCCGCGAGATTCTCTTTGATACGTGGGCCTACCTCCAGTGCGCTTTGGATGGGGACGACAGCGATGCTTCGCGGATTGACTTCTTTGGCCTCAACTCGTACTCATGGTGCGGAGACGGTGCCACCTACACAAGCGCGGGTTACGACAAATTTGTGGATGGCTTCGCCGACACTACAGTGCCCGTGTTCTTCTCGGAATATGGCTGTAACAAGGTGGAGCCACGTACGTTCTCCGAAGTAGGTACCCTCTACGGAGAGCAGATGCGTGCTGTTCTATCTGGCGGCTTGGTGTATGAGTGGACTCAGGAAGACAATGACTATGGCATCGTGACCATCAACGATGACAAGAGCGTCAACTTGCGCATCGACTATCCCAATTTGCAAAAGCAGTTCAATAAGCTCGACATCAAAGCCATCGAGACCGTCAACGACACTGCAACCAATCTCAAGCCCCCGAAATGCACGAAGAGCCTTGTTAAGTCTAGTGACTTCAACAGCAATTTCACCATCCCAGTCACACCGCCCAAGGGCGCTGGATACATCAGCGATGGTGTCACGGGCGGTGTAGGTGGCAGCACGGGCTCTGTTTCGGATACTCAGATGCCAGTCAAGGTCTTTGATAATAACAAAAAGGAGATCACCGGTCTCTCCCTCAAAGTTGGGAGTGGCAGCAATGTGCCCTCCGGAACTACCACTGGCAGTGCATCCTCCGAATCGAGCAGCAGCGCCGCTGCACCTGTGGAGGGCATTGCGGCAATCAGTTGGCTCGCACTGTTAGGTCTCGCCCTAGCATAAAAAAGGTACGAATGGAAGACTTGAGGGACTAGAAATACGGTGGTTTGGAGAAGTCGCAGCGCAGGTGTTTTTGGAGGTTACATTGTCTCCGCTTCGTTTTTGTGGATATGTTTTAAACCGGACTTGAGATTGATGGATGCAAACACGCATCAAGGCATGTATGTGGCACGCCGCGCGTATGGCCGGCGGTAACTGAGGTATCCTAGATAGTAGCAGCAGCATCAGTCCAGGTCTATGTAACTGTTTTAACTTTTTTCCATGTCAGTTTTTTATGTGATTAGTCTCACCGCATGAGATATCCACCTCCTCCTAGTCCTCACTTCGCACTCTTCTCCTTCCCCTTCGCCTCATTCTCCCCTAATTCCCTAACGATTAACTTAACCACCGCCTCCTCCTCGCCCGGCTCCTTCCCGTCCTCAAAACCCGAGGAGACTGCAATCGCCAACCATCGCCCATCATGTGAGAAAGAAAGGGCCGCCACGCTGGCCGGATAGCGCTGATACTGCCGGATGCGACGCTTCGCGACGCCATCCCAGAGCGCAACGACGCCGTCGCCGCCCGCGCTCGCGAAGCTGCCGTGCACCGGGTGGAACGCGAGGGCGTTGACGGGGTAGACGACGTCGGTCCCTGATCCATCCGTCGCCGGCTGGCGATGGCACTTGAAGGCGTAGCGCCGCGCCTGCGAGGCAGCATCCGGGTCGAACCACTCCACCGCTACCCGGCCTTCGATGCTGCTCGACGCGTACCCGGCGTCGTTCGGCATGCATGCGACAGCGCGCGTCATGAACTTCAGGCTCGACTCGCGGCGCTGCCATGGCTCCAGGTCGATTTTGTTCAGGGGGTTGTTCGTCTCCGGCGCAGACTCGCCTGCTGCCAACGCTAGCGCTTCCAGGTCGTAAATGTGCAGCGCGCGGGCGGCCATGGCGACGACGAGCTTGGAGGAGGTCAATGCGAGGGAGAAGGGCTTTTGTGGTAGGGAGATTGTCGCGAAGGGTTTGGAGAAGTCGTCGGTGTGGTGCAGGTGTAGTGACAAATCCCAGGCAGCGGAGATGAGGAGCTTATGTGGTGGGGAGAGGACGAGGGACTTGACGCCGGCGCTGTGTGAGGAGAGGACGGTTTGCGTGCCGGTCTTGAGGTCGAGTCTGAGAGTAATCAGTATACATGGCACAGTATAGGAGGGAGGACGTTGGGCTCACCGGCGCACATCCCAATCTAAGCCTGCCGTATAGGCATGTTCTTCATCTTCGTCCCAGCACACATCCAGGACGGGGGCACGGTGCTCGAAGGTGCGCACCAGCGTGTTGCTTGCGCCGTCCAACTCATACAGATATACCTTGGTATCCCAGGAGGCCACCAGCAGCTTGGTTGAATGGGGCGCAAACTTGACGGCTGAAATGGCGTCGGAGGGCGGGTCCGCCAGCTCGATCTGTGCTGTTGAGTGGAGTGTCAGTATACCTGCGCTGTCACGGCCATCTTCGCATCGACTTACTACCGCCCGACATGGCTGCCGACTATTTGCGCCGCGCCTCTAGATCCGATTCAATCACACACACTCACTGAGTGGACGGATTTGTTTTGTTTGAATGGGGGAACCCACCTCACGCAGAAAAATACTAGTCCAGCCTTTGCCCCTGCATCTCGGACCTCAAGTTCTTCCGCTCCGGTCCACCGGTCAGTTGGATCTCTTGGCAATCCACCACTGCGGGGGATGTTCATGAGAGAGGGGGGATGGCGTCAGTAGTGGACGTTGTGAGTGCCCTGTCGCTGCGGAGTCTAGAACGTCGCCCCCCGGGTGCTACCCAACCAGGCTACAGCTAGCAAACGTCAGTGCTTTTCGGATGGCGCTCGTATTCACATGAGTTAACATACGATGTTTGGAGAATCACCTATAATTTAAAAAAGTCACATGATCCATCCTCAACTCCCACCGCACCGACACCAAACATCAAAGGAGTTAACAACAACTGTCGATTTCCGCATCCTCACAAAGCCCCTCCATCTCTTCATCCTGTCCTCTCATCACCATGAAAGCCAACGACACGCCGCGCCTCAGTTCCGGCACCCTGGTACCGCTGGCTCTTGCCAGCATCCCTGAGGGTGCCACGCCCTCGTTGAAATCCGCCTGGGATGCCATCGCCCTACTCTGCCACGCGTGTCTGATCAGCGTCGACTTTCGACTCATCGGTCTCGGCGAAGACCACCTAATAGGTACGTATTTCTCGTTGGTCGCAACCCAAGCTAATAACCTTCTCCAGAAGCCAACTCGGACGCAGGCAAGGTACGGCCCCTGCCATCAGAATGGAACGACTCCCGGAACTCCGACTACGCCTTCCGGTACACCCATCCGGAATCATCGATGAAGTTCCTGGTTAAGATCAGTCGACTAGGGAGCAAAGCCATGGTCAGTGGATTAGGCGTGGGCGACGATCGGGTGCGCTCGTTTGATGTGACCGTCAAAGACTACGTCTCGGAGTCCTCATTTCCCTACACGCGACCCGCATCACCAGGAGGCAGCGGCGGAGGAGACACCAACGATACCGCCGCACAGCAATCGCTCACCAACCTTTACATCTCAGAGGGACGGATCGCCGACTTCGCCGCCCTATTCAAGATCAACATCATCCAGCGGCTCGTCCCCGGCCTACAAAAGCCCGGCTACGACGAGACATCCACCGCTACGACCGCCAACACCAGTTCTGAATCTAGCCGTGTTCCCGACGCCGGACGCGGCGACCGCGAGTCCTCCTCCCGCCGTCCTCCACCCAGCGGCGAGCTCCCTCCGCACGCCTATCCTCGCCCGTATCCCATCAACGACCCACTCGCCGCCGGCCGGCCCATTCCCGCCGGCGACTTCCCACCACCGGGCTTCGAAGACGAGCACCAGATCCTCCGACCCCGTCCTGGCCCCGGTGGATTCAGACCGGACATGCCAACGAGCGGCGAGCGCGATCTGTATCCACCCGGGCTCGGTCCGCATGATCCGCTCCGGATCGGCGGACCACGCGGTGGCCTGCGTGGCGGAGGCGGAGGCATGTATCCGACGGCGGACGACCCGATGTTTGGCGGTCCCGGCGGCGGAGGGGGCTTTTACGACGACCGGTATGTTTTTCATGATGACGAGGGCTTGAGAAGAGACTGACTCTCATATACAGAGCGCCGCCCGGCGCCCGCTACGATCCCGTCGGTCCGGGCGATGACCCGCCGCATATGGGCGGCGTCGGCGGACTGCGAGGTGGTGGACCGCGCTTTGGTGGAGGAGGGCCGGGTGCAGGAGGTATGGGTGGAGGGCCGCCGAATCCGTTTGCGGGATATGGGAGCGGTGATTTCATTTGATTGAGGGAGAGCGTGAGTGACTCAGTGAGTGACGCAGACAGAGGAAAGAGGGAGTGGAAGGGCAGGAAAGAAACGGGGGGGTAAAGACTGGCCTGTTTGCCAGATGTAAAGAAAATAATGAAGAGACGCCGCGTATATGTCGCGAGTACATAGGATGCCTTATGAGTTGAGTGAGTTAGTCAGTGAGTTAAGTGCCTCTGTGAGCACCGGTCGGCTGGCTACGAACTATGAACATCCGGTAAAACGCCCCCAGTGACACCTCTAGCAAGCTGAAACGGTATAATGCATGCATTCTTACTCCTCTTTTCATCTTCGTTGTTGACTGGGGTCACATTTCTCTCTCATATATCGATTGAATCTCATCCTTCAGTCCCGCGGTCCACCTCAGCGGTAAGATGTCTAGGCACGCATGCATGCATCAGCGCACACGACTCAGAAGATACCTTGGATCTCAACATTACAATGGAGGTTTGAATCTCTGTTCAGTTGGAAGATATAGAGAGACGTATCATCTCCCCATCCTTCAGCTGCCTTCAGCTACTGATGGTAACACTATATCAGCACCGCCCGCTACGGATCCGGCTTCACTACCGGATGGCGACAACGGCGACAGAAGCTCGCCAGTCATCCGCATCGAACGGAATCTCCTGGGGGGACCGCTCGCCCTGCCTGGCTACGTTCGCTTCGTTCACCACTTTGTCAGTATAGTATCGAGAAGTACATTACCACTACCGCACCTCAGCGAGCCACATGCCCACCATCCTTCTGAACCTCTACTCTCTCTGCACTCAATTCACTCACTTACCTTTTTACTTTTAATTGTCGATGTCATCTCGCGCCGAACCGAGCCGAGCCTGCCTAAACCCCGAGTTCGCTTCGCTTCTGGCGAGATACTCATTTCTTTTCTGATAAATCGTACCTGCATGTCAGAGCCCCGAGTCACGCGCGCATTGTCAGCACCTAGGCCACCTAGAGCAACTAGGCTCAATGCAATACGAGCGCCATTCGTGAATTTCGGTTATCGATCGACTCGACTTGACTCGAGGCCGAGGCGAACGGGACGGGAATGAGCAAGCAAGCAAGTCACTGCACGTCAGCATCCTACCTACCTCCTACACGGTAGAAGGCCTGAGAAGTCGTGCAAGGCTTCCACGATCCCTTCCTTCCCGTCCCTAGTACTTGTCTTGACTCAGCCTTGTTCCTTCTCCTTCTCCAGTGTTACACAGTCGGCAGGAGAAAGGGGGCTCCCTACCTACCTCACCACCTGCTCCTGCTGCTGCTGCTGTTGCTGCAGCAAGCGGCCCCTTTGGCACTCGAAACATTTGGAATACGTCCTCGCCGGGGAACTCGGGCCGGGTCGAGCAGACAGGAAGGAAGAAGCCTTGCGTTGCCTTCATCGCTCGTTCCCTTTGCCCTACACAGTAGTACTAGCCTTCCATCCCTTCTTCCTTCCTTGCTTTCCTTCCTTCTGCACCTTGCCGAGGTCGCCGTTGCGATCGGCCTCTCCTTCCGCATCCACATCCGCTCGCATCCGCGTCTGCCTGTTCTTTTTTGCTGCAGCTGCGAATCCTTCTTCGCCGGTGCCAAACTCAATCGACAGACCAGGCAGGTTTCTCCCCCCTTTACCTCCCCCTTCGCGGATCGGGACGGGCGGGCGAGCGGCCGCTTAGACTGCTGCGCATCCTTCGTTTGGTTTGTAGTTTCTTGCTCATGATTTGAAAGCCTTCCAAAACGACACCAGCTGCATGCCCTTACTAATGTCGCCGGGGGGGTAGGGGAACGGAGAATCGTCATATCGCGCAATGCCCACCCTCTTTCCATTCCTTCACCTGCTCGTTTCATACCTCGTTAGCCCTCTTAGCTTGCATCGGTGGTCCATTCGCGCGCTACGTTACTACCGCGGCCGCTTTTCCCTTCCCTTCGGTTACAGGTGGCCCCGCCGTCACGTTGCAGTGCTTCTTTAGGGTTGCCCCCCCCCCCCCCCGGGGTGCGCGTGAGGTGCACGAGGAGCGGACGCTATGAGGATTGGCGTGGCAGGTGGAGCAGGCCGCAACCACGTTGTCTGCGACTGCTAGCGCTCACCGCGGCTCCGTCCGACGACCGGTCCACTACTTCCTTCGCCCGTCAACGAACGAATGGGAACGGGCGTACCCGGGGCATGCCGGGCGGCTGTGGTCAAACCCAACTCTCGGCTAATCGATCAGCCCGGGGCGGCGCTGGCGATCAAACGTGGAGATCGTATCCAGTCAATGTCGCACGCACACAAGAGGATCTGGATGGAGCATGGCCCACCTGTCTGTCCGTCTGCCTCGCTCCCGGCCGATGCGGAGTTCTTGCACAGGCCTCGTATCGGCCTAGGATCGGATCATCGGTCGCATCCGAAAAGGTGCCCAAGTAACCAGTACTCCACGTCGGGGAGAAAGTTGGACCTAAGTATGCAGGTGAGTTGAGCGAGCCCACCGAGCCCCCAGCCCGGAGTTGGTAGCAGACAGACAGGAGGAGGGCACACACCCCTCGGAATAAGCTTCTTCATGGCGGGCCGCGTGTGCTTCGGCAGGATCCTCCTAGTCCTTGGACGCAAGCATGAACGGCGGAGATAGCAGGAGGGCCGAGTAAGGGAGGGCCAGCACGAGAGGGAGCCATTCGGACCAAGATGCCGTCAATGGCTCGCCCGTTGCCTCCCGTCCACTGTCGCCATGCACCGTGTAATACGTGCGGGACCGATGGACATTCGGATGCTTAATCATGTCCGCGTGCCCTTAGTATACCGTCTCACGGAGAGTAATTGGGAGGGGGCTCGGATCGATGACTCCATCCGTCGTCGGCAGTTAGATTGCCCATTAATGTCCGCCCCCTAACCCACTGATTAGGGGGCTTCACACCTGCTATCTGGTCAGCGATAGGGGACTTGGAGTGAGAGGAGGGTGTCCTACGTGCATTTCGTACATGTCAACCATATCTCTCCGAATCCCGCCCGAGGACCGTTGCGGTTCTGGCGCTAGCCCTTCAGTGGGACTTGCCCTCGGGGCGTTTCGAAGCGAGTCGTAGGTCGGCGTCCCTGCGTTGAGAAGGTTGCGGATGTTTCCTGGCGTGTAGTATGGGAAGACCGGATGCGGTTTAAACCATCGACGGCAGAACGGCCATCAGGCGGGTAACTGCGAGGAGGATGAGGAGGATGGTGTGGGTGGGTGGGCTGGGAGGAGGGAGGCAGG
>JANIPN010282567.1:0-37237 GCA_027478595.1 Erythroxylum anguifugum | reverse complement strand
GTGAGGACAGTATTAGCTGGCAAATTGTTGCTTAAATCTAGATTCTACCGTACTGGACAATGCGTACATTATTCCGATAAAGATGCATAATCATCTTCCGACTTCCACGTATCGCTACTAATCAGACTGTGTGATGCAATCTTTTAGGTCTTCACGCTTCACTCCGAAGAAGCTGAACTCACGAGATGCTGCAGCGTCGTACATAGCCTTTCGTTCTCGCGGGCTTCGCACTCTCCATAACGGAAGTTCGAAATATGAAGGGAAAAATCCCGAATACTCCCAGTCTATAATTCCAACGATATCAAACGTTTTCGGGTCGACAAATATATTCTGAGGTCCAAGATCGTTGTGGCAAAGAACGTAGCAATCAGTATTGGCTTCCATGCGGTCCCAAGATCGAGAATCCCAATTATATACCCGCTGAGGGGGGAAGACCGGGAGCTCACCATTGACACTTCCAACGACGTTTCGAGATAGAGAGCGAAGCTGGGGCAATACGGTCGTGTTCATCTGTTCCTCCACAGCCTCAATAGCAGCTTGTCGAAAATTCTCATCGATATCGTCAAGCTCCTTCCCATTTGTGATTCGCTCCGTCTCTAGATGGAGAAGACCATCTTTTGTGTAAAGTTTACATTGAGGAACTGGAATTTTGGTGTGGCTGGCGATAAATTTTAAAGTTGCCGCCTCATTCTGCAGTCGTTCTCTCACCCGAAATGGTCGTATAGTGCGGCCGTGAATATTCTTTCTAAATTCCTGTTCGCTAATCTCCCTTTTAACGACTGATTTAGGACCAAGAGTTAGGCAACGTTCGAACGTGAGGTGTTGTCCAACATCAGTGGAATCTTCTTGGGCAGCCATGTTCTTTCCGTGTTGTTGTCTGAGTTGTCTGACTGACTGGCTTTTGTTCACAATGATTATCACGCTGTGTTAAGAACCAGGACTTAAGAGCCGGATGTTCCTAAGAACCCCACTGTTAGGGTCGTCTATGCGAGCCTAAGCGGAGATAGGACGTATGTCCGAAGAAGGCATGAAAATGCTACGTGTAGACGTAGGATTCTATGAATGTATGGAAATTGTATGTATTGAATGAATGTAGAATCTACGTCTACGATTGAGGACACCTAAAGCCTACATATCCCCTAACTCCGAGCGCTAAGACCGATGGGAGGCTCTAACACTCACAATCCTAAGACCGGAGCAGGGACAACCAGCCTCCGAGGCACCACAACATAGATGTTCGGGTGGCTGACTTTAGCTACCACCGCCACACATGGGCAGGATGGACAGGCATAACAGCGGTTAACAACGCTATCCATCTTGGCCATCGCGGGAGAACCTCAAGTATATAGTCTAGCTGCGAAGCCCTTATGTTGGTGTTAAACTTAATCGTTAATACTATTCATTGCTCAACGATAATTAGTATTATATGTTTCAGCTTGTTACAGTGTTGCCTTATTATTATATGATTATTCAGCCTACTACTAGCCGTATTATTCTTATTTATTTTGTTTATTTTTCAAAGCCTTAGTTTTGACTTCCCCGTCCAGAGCCCTGTTGTTCTATTTAGAAGAGTCTAGTCTGAACACGGTGCACAAGCCAGAGGCGCAGATCCACGCTATCCACCTAGCCGACGCTAACCACGCATTTCTCGTCGATCATCCTACCCTCCTCTATCCAATCCTGCAGTGATTCCTTCGCATCGATTATATGCGGGTGATTGGAACCTAGTACTTTCTCTTATACTAATACCATGTTACACATTAGATCGAGGACGCTTTCAAGTCGACCACAGCCCTGCTCAATTTGCATGATCGATACCAAAGCCCACCGCAATAATCCAATCTTGAAGGATACGTTGTTCGTGGCGTGCCTGTGTTTGCAGATCCAGGAACGACACGTATGAAGGTATTATGCTTGCTGTCATCAACTGCAGCCAAGTGGTCAAACGCCAGGCCGGTGAACATGGTAGTATGATTTTCGACAGACATATTGCGCCATTTCTTTTCTAGCTCGGTGGCCTCCTTTTTGATCCGCTTCTCCTTGGTACCGTTGAATATAGGTAGAATTGAGGCTGGGAAGACTGCCGCAGTAGAGGAAGAAGTTTTGACATCAGTCGCAAGCGAGAGTAATGTGATAGGCAGACCACGACACTGAACTTCATTAATATCTATACAAGCCCGTCAGGCTTTCGAACGTATCCTTGAACTGGAGGATTAATATTTACCTATTCATAGGTCCGTAGTAGTGGGTGGGGTTAGAGCATGCTCAGCTAATTTACGTGTTCAAGCAGATTTCTTACAGCAGTTGTTTGCACTTAAGACTTTATCAATACGGCGTAAGAAGGACCTGAGCTTGTAGTAAGCGATTGTTTTTGAATGGTCTGCATTCGTTTACGGCGAATTGAAAATAAACACAACGATAATCATAGTTATCGACTTATCCAGAAGCCACAAAAGTAACAAATACACTAATACCTCTACGCCACCTCACAACTCAATCCACCTACTGCCACCCTAAATATCCCTCGACTACTCCAGAGACGCCTTCGTCATCTCCTAACTCCCCTCCCGCTCCCACTGCTGCTCCTGCTCCTGTCTCAGGCTCCACTTCTCCTCGGATTTAGCGACAGCAGCAGCAGCAGCCTTACCCCTAGCATCGTTAAGCTCGAGCTGGAGGTCCCGGATAATGGCACACTGCTCCTGGGCGAAAATCTCCAACGTCCGGACGCCGTGCGCCAGCGTCTCAGCCGGGAGCTGGGCCAAGCGCGTCTTTCTACCGCTGGCAATCGCAAGCCCGTATCGCGACGTGGATGGGGTGGACGGCGAGGACGACGGCCAGCCGGGACGGCCGACCGTGGCGCTTGATTGGGGGGTTTGGGAGTAGAAGGTGGTAGAGTGGTTATCGTCGTCATCATCATTGTTGTCGCTTGTAGATTTCCGCGAGTGGAAGCTGGTGTCGTCTTCATCATCATAGTCGTCGTCGTCTTCCTGGTCGTCGTTGTCAGTTTCGTCCTTAGCAGGCCTCGCCCGCCTCTTGCTCGACGGAGACGGAGACCCGTCGTCGTCGTCGCCTCCTCTGCGCCGCTTGGGAGAGGGTGCAAAGCCCCCCTGGTAGGCGACGCTAGGCGCGCGTCTCAGGCCGGCCTTCCGGCTTAGATGGCACCTCCAGGTGTAGGCCTGCGCGGCAGCCTGATCGAGCTGGTGCCCCTTCCACTCGCTGCCGCCGTCGGGCTCTTTGAGGCACATCATGGCCTCGGCAAGATCCAGCAGCAGGTCGACGCGGCGGGTCGCGACCTTGGCGACGGGGAGCTCTGCCAGGCGCTCGATACAGCCCTGGATGGCGCTGCATTCGGTGATGCGGCGGAAGGGCCGGTTGTTGTTGGCCGAGGGCCCGCGCTGGCAGCGTTTGTTGTACCAGGTTTTGCCCAGGCAGGTTATTTGCTCGCTTCCTACTTTGATTAGGCCGAGCTCTTGGATTGGGTCCCAGGCCTCTGGGTCTTTGCCTCGGGCGGTCGCTGGGCTGTCTGCGTCTTTGCCATTACTGAAGGGGTGCTGTAAGGCCTTAGGAGGAGGAGTTACCGGATGCTTGTCGCCACCACCCATAGCTGCAGCGGAGACAAAGATATTTGCTAGGTTCAAGAGGGAAAGTTCTATAATTTGAGTCGTAGATTTTCAAGCTTTGGTCGGTACTTGGCTGAGATCAAGTCGAACAGCAGCGCCCATCGCTGAGTTAAAGTACTCTACCGGCCCACTATGCGTGCAACGAGAAATAGCGTCACATCACAGATATTTGGGATGCCAGGGGGAAAAATGCATTCTGGACAGGCAGATTCACGTTTGGTAGCCGAACACTGTACATTTGCTTCGCAGCCTTGTCCTTCATGTACTTACGCCTCCTGAATTCTATCATTCAGGGGCGCCAAAAACGCCACAGCGGCTGGAGAGTGGAAAACTGGCAGGTGTAGCTGAGGGCCGCCTGTGCCGGCCACTACAATTGGTGCACCCTCGGCAGCCTTGCAGTCAGCCTGCTTCGACTCCGCCCGTTCCCCTGGGCTCCCCTGAACACTGCCTCTGCCGCCGGAGCTGTCAAAGCCCAATTCTCTACGCCATAGTTTGTGCAAAGCTTTCTGATTGTTCGTTTTAACTGCCTTGAGGATAATTATCTAATTACTGTAAAACACATGTAGTCGGCCAGATGACGTCTCCAATGATCCTGCGCATCTCTACTTACATCGTCTCTTGAGCTCTTCCGTTCCTTGAATTTGTGTAGTTGAAGGAACCATTCATAGCACTACCAGCCATTTGTAAATGCAATGGCACCCTACCTCGGCGCATTGTCGGCATCTCATAATTGTGTAAAGTTGCAGACCTGTTTTATTGGAGGCCTTATGTTAATTTCTTGATCCGACAGTTTAAAAATAATTCTCATGTTCAATAAGCAATTTAAGCATGGCAAACATCTCACCGTAAGCGCCTATTTAAGCCGTGGCCAAATATCGTCCCTCCCCTCCCCCTATGACTCGAGCGGTCCCTGCGTGGCCTACTCACAACGGATCAACGTAACGTAACACCAGCAACAATCGAAACACAGTTTTAATTTACTCCCCACAAAATCTCTATCTCAGTATGCTTATGTAGGGGAGCTGATTCAATTTCGGTGGACATGAGTCCGCGATAGCGATGCTGCTTATTGCAGGTTACAAATAGGTTATGATTTTTACATTGTGATTTTTAGAATTTAGACAGTACCGTTGTAAAACAGAGCATATCGAAATTCACAAGCTCTTTTCGGAAGAATTTCCAAATACTGTTGTAGTTTAGCCGTTAGTTGGATAATTCGGGAGGAGAATGCCTAAACTCAGATATTACCATCTGCGTGCAAATAGTAGAGGAGTTACCCTAGTAGAGCTGCAATTCACTAATTTTTTTTGGCGCTTTTGCAAAATCTGTTGTCCGTTTGTTTCGGTAACCGACCCTCGTATTCCAAAAAGGCCTCATCGGTCTAATTCAGGCAGTATTTGCAGAAATGACGGTGGACAAGATGATAGTTATGATCAAGTCATACACGCACCTGAGGTAGATATTCCATGGCATCTGAGAAATGCTCTAACTCTCCTGCTTCGCTTGCAAACCCAAGCTCAGTCAGAATTTCAACATAATCCTCATACCGTTCTTGGCTCTGGGCTCTAGCTACTTCCGCGGGCGTCCATTTCTGCCCGAACAATGCTTCTGGCATATGTGACCAGCTCGGTATACTCTCCTGGAATGGATCTGCCCCTAATTTGAGAAGGTGCCATACTATTTCCTTGTTACCAGCGGATGCGGCAATATGGAGAAGAGTCCAGCCTCTTTCGTCAGACGCGCTGATATCAAAATGGGAAGAATGATATAGGAGCTCGATAAACGTTGCCAAGTTGTTGAAGAATACAGCTTGGTGGATTGGCTTCCAATTCAATTTACCAACCACATTATTTATGGGGGCACCAAATGAAATCAGAGCCTTTACATCTTCTGGAGCTCCAAAGGCCGCTGCTCGATGTAATACATCCCAGCCATTCACGTCGGTAAGATTATAGTCAAATGGATGAAACGCGTCTTTTGCACTCATCATCTTCAACATGTGTAGACTTGAATCCTTTCTAGGTTTCTTATCGGTCCAAAGGTAGAACAGTGGAGTCCATCCAATGGCACTGACGTGGTTGATATCAGCCCCCTTTTCGAGAAGCAGGCGCACGATTTCCTCGTGACGGTAACGTAGTGCCCAAGCCAAAGGACTTGTTTGAAGCCTTCCAAATATGCCGTTTACATTCGCGCCATTGCGAAGAAGAAACTCTACAAGGTTAACGTTTCAACTTTCTATCGCATTTGTCAGTGGGGTGTAGTTGAACTCAAAAGTGGAATCCGATGCTTTAGCATGCCCATTGCTTATAAGCTCTCTAACAGTCATCAGATCACCTCTGAGTGCCGCCCTCATGGTTTCTGCATCGTCGGAAATAATATTCACTATGCCGATCCACGCTCCCGAAAGTAACGAGTATCCTAGAGAGCATGCCTTGTAAGATCGGAAGGCAAAATCCAGCACAAAAGCCTTTTGACCAATCAACCAAGTAAATGGCAGCAACATTCGGTAGCTTAGTAATCGAGTGGCCTGATCTTCATTCCATGTAGTTGTTAGCGAGAGTTTCGATGCGCTTAGCGTCTGACCAGGAACAGCCATGAAGTGTCGAGTACGTGAGTACATTGAAAGACCACGTGGCTCCAAATTTCGATGCTTAGAAGATAAATCCGGTCCATCAGACTCCTCAATTGATCCGTACTTGCCAGCAGGAGTCTGTGGAGTTTTCAGACTGACAATATCACGGGAAATTTCCGAAACCATGGAAACTAGATCCTGCAATGTGTTGTGTGTACTAGATTGATAGCTAAAAGGGTTACTTTTAGTATTTGATGAAACGCAACACCAACTTACTGGCTTAGAAGTGAAAAAAGTACAACAACGCTGATCTCTGTGCTTCGAAAGTTGTTGAGTAATTGCTTAGTTTGGTTGCTTCCGATAAAACTCCAATGCAAGCGTGCACGAAGCCCTTCGCCTGACTGAAGTTTGATTACATTCTGGATATCCTCAATCGTTTGTTTCGCACAGTCTAGAGCGCGATCACACGCCTCAAGAAGGGGTGGAGGAAGCTTTTGACTGTCTGTTGGAGCCTTGGCTTGTTGGATGTGTTCAATCAGCTGGAGTTGGGCATTGAGGATCAGGAGCTGTGACCTGATTCGCGATATTTCTTGAGGAGCATCGTGAAATGTTCGACAGAGATCCGTCAACTTTCTAAGCTCTCTGACCAAAGCCGGGATGGCAAACGCAAGACCCGCGGCTTCCATCATTCGCTTAAAGCGTGCTGTCAGAGCTATCGTAAATCCATCTGGATATTCTCCAGTAGTGCGACTGTAATTGTTGCCACCGCGGGTACCCGGTGAATGTTTGAATACGATAGTCGAGTCAACTGCAGCGAAGAATACAACATTACATTTGATCGCCTTATCGACTAAAGCGAAATAGCGATTTATCGCAGATCCTGCGGACAACTACGGGTCCACATCAGTTGCTGAAATGGCTTGTCCAGAGGGCACTATTTCGCCGCCATCGAGTCAGCCTCGCGCTGAACAGGAAAGCCTTACGCCCATATCACATGTGGATGGAAAACATCGCGCCACATATAAAACACAGATTCGCCCACGCTATTTGTGATTTAGTAATAACTTTATACCTAACAAGAAAGACTTGGTCAGAGCTTAGGTCAGTGATTGACAACGTATTGTGATAATCAACGTGGTCTAACATAAACAGTCATACACAGAAAGTACCTGAGTAGCCCCAACATAATACCTATTCTCAAATCGCCATGTCAAGCAGGTACGGTGTTTTCTACCACATTACAGTCAACTAGTGTTCCTACGATATCTATCGCACCTAAATAACATCTCTCTGACCATTATATCCGTCGTCCAGTGAAGACCCAGTCGTCGTACCCTTCGGCGGTAAAAAACGATAATAACTAACGACGGTCGGGAAGGTGCATATGGGATCTTGCGGAACTAATCTATGGGAATAGCAACAAGGCCGTCCAGCACTAACGGTGGGCTAAACAAACAAAAATTATAATTCGATAATATATCGATGTTACTCATCCAGAATCCTCTAAAAGACCTCGTGCATGTTCAACGCATGTAGAAAATAACTTTATAGTGCACCAAAGTCTACTATTTCAAATTACCTAGGTAGAACGCATATTCTACGAGAAAGCATTTCTTAATTCCAGAAGACGCGATATCTATAACTCGTCTAAGTTTTGTGAGAGAATTCTCTTGTAGCAGCAGCGGGACTCAGTAGACAGACGCCAATTTCCTGTCATGAATATGTTCGATTTATACAACTTACTAGTAGAGGTCTATACTGTTTACACGCCGTTTATTCGCCATCTCAAACATCTCCACCAGTAGTAACCCGAACACACCAAGCTAGATGAGGAACTTCGCCTCCCGAAACACTTCGAGTAGTTACTACTTTATACAAGACCGTCGTAGCTATGGCAATGCTGAACATGAGACGAGACGAGACCAAAGCACAAAACGAATTATTGTAAAGGACAAAGTGCTTATCTTTGGAGAAGGTCTAGATCTTATTAAACTTCAAGACCAGGCTCTTTTGGGTCGGTAGACATCCAAAGAGGTTGTCGGGTGGCTAAAACGGGCTTTGCGCTCATTCAGCTGTTCGCTAGCGTTCTGCACGCCTCTTCACGGGTCTTAACCAAGTAAACGGCAAAGGCAAAAGCACACCATTCTAGCACGTGGATTTTACTGTCGGTTCTCGGCCTTGGTTTCCTGTTGCATATTTTATAATTGGCTATCGCGCTTTTAGCATCGTTTTTGAGATTCCCGAAGCGTATCGCATGGCGCCACATAACTGCGCGCACGGGAATGTGGCGCACCAGTCGCACTTCCATCGACCGGTCTCGCCCGTCATGCTTGAACTAGGTCTTAGTGTTCTCGCACCCCTTCGCCTCCTCTTTCCTATATACAATTTTGAGTGGTTCTAGAACCGGTTCGAACTATTGTTTGGTATCTAGGTGATAATTCACTTTTTTTTGGCATTTTGGAGCTGTGGGAGACGCGAACAGATGGACTTGCGAATCGAGACGGCTGTCTCTATATATAGCTGTGTTAATACCTTAATTCTTTTCGAGGAACTATTCTCCTTATGTCGTTAAATATCTATGGTAATTCACCTCAGATGCAGACTATAGTCTCCTACCAACACAGAGGGCACAGTTTCAATACGGGTCCAAGATGCAGCCCTCGCCAACGTCTAAGAAGCCTGCACCAACTTCGAGCATAGTTGAACTCGGATTTCTAGACGAAGATGGTGGAACATCCTCAGGAAGGGTATCGTGGAGTCCGGGTTTTTTATGGCGGCTGCCATATCTCGGCATTGTATCTCTGTTAGTAGCACTAGGCTGTAAGTTTGCAAATATCCATGATAGTAGTATCTAACTCGTCAAAGGTATTGTTGCCGGGATCATTATTCTCTTGTTAAGCGATGGAAAAAACATTGCAACCTGGGGTTATGGTGTCCGTCCTTCGGTGTACTTGTCCATCACAGCAGTCGTTGGCAATGCTTGTCTAGCTCTAGCGCTTAGCAGGGGCGTCGTCATCTTCTTTTGGAGAAACGCACTTCACGGGTGTACGCTTCAAGATATGCATCATATTTGGAAATCCGGTTTTTCTATTACTGGCGCGCTGATTGGACTTTTTCGACGTAAATCGAGTATTGCTGCACTTGGTAAGATTTTTTAATGATAAAAAGGTGGTGCTAACCGATTCAGCTTTATTCTTAGCGACTATCTCAGTCGTACGCGGTCCATTGAACCAGCAAGCATCCATAGTTATGACCGATTTTCCCTATTCAACCTCTGGAAGTGTGAATATCAGCATTGCTTCTATTATCCCTGAAGGATATACCGGCATCGATGGGCAAGATAAGTCTCGATCTGTGGGATACACTGGAAAAACGACATCAAACTTCACAAAAATATTGAGAGATAATGCAATGGTTTCTGAAATGCACTTACCTCATAGCCCAACCTGCGGCGATACCTGTCAGACGATTGTCAAGGTTGGTGAATCCCATAAAAAACGTGTTTCGAAGTTTGAATAACAGATGCCTAGGCATTTGGATTTCAACACAACTGTACCATAGAGTCAACTATTGAGGAGAAAGCCATCACGGACAAAATGGATATTCAAGCATTCGTTGTTTCGGCTATCTTGAATCCCCTCTACCAAGAAATGCCCTCAACCGAGGACAGTTCTCCCGCAACTATAAGACTAATTTCGAAAATCTCAAAATTTGCAACCTTTGATTCTACTAGCCAGTCCACAAGTACAGGTTCTCTCCTCTCGACAGTTCATACATGCGATCTTCAAGGAGGTATTGTCAACTACAATGTGATTTTATCAAATAGCGAATTAGAAAATACCACATCAGAATATGGCATAGATTTGGATTGGTCAAGTTCAGTGGGCGATCAGTTCATTAGCAAGATGTAAGAGCATTCACCTTCCTTACTTGAAATTTAATTGTTGATATTATCTTATAGTGACATGCTTATGCCCAACCCCTGGAATGAGCCTGGCAAGGGAAGCGTCATTGGCGGATTTCAATATGCAGCCGATACTCTGTTCAGCTCCGAAGCTGTCATCAGGTGGCAAAGAGGAGGCTTCTCAGACGTGGAATTGAAGGGCACGATAGCTAACCAGTACTTCATTCCATCTTCGGACGATAACTCTCTTACGGATGACAAATTCGGAGATCCAATGGAAGAAATGTTGCTCACCATGCGCGCCATTGCATTCCGCACATCTGTCCAAGCTGCTATTGATAAACCCAGCGAAAGCAATTTGCAAACGGTGCCGTTCAAAGGAACGATAACAATAGCTATCTACGTCACTAACCGTACGTACATGATCATAGCCGCCGCCATCGGGCTTGTCGGCGTTGTTGGAGTTGCAGCTACCTTCTGGGGGTGGTGGGAGCTAGGCAGGGAGGTATCAATGAGCCCTCTGGAAATCGCGAGGGCATTCGAGGCACCTATGCTCGAAGGGTACGGATCGAACATGTCTTATAGAAAGTTCAAAGATGAAGTCAGTCATGATGAAATGCAGTATGGCGAAGTGGCTAGTACGGGGACAAATGGTAATGCCCGGCAAGAAGGAGAAATAAGACCTACCTTGGCGTTTCGAAGACAGAACATTATAAGAGAGCCACGACAGGGAGTTACGTATTAGCGATGGTGTCGATATATGTATAAGATACTACTACAAAGTGCATGATTTTGTAATGGTTTTAAAAGACAAGTTTTTAGCAACTACTACTTAACTAGTGTTTAATGAATTAAATAATTGAAGAAAAACAGCGCTATTGAGCGATTGTTTTGACTGTACATGTAGTGCTCTATACAACTGCGATTGACCATGTGTCTTCACATCTTGTAGGCTCTCATCATTAGCCACTCGTATTCGCATGTATAAACTCTAATTCTTGACTACCCCACTCAAGCAAGCTACTCCACCATGAGTGACGTCCGAGCTGCCCCCCATCTACCGTATCTGTGATTTTAGCAGATTCAGTTGCTAGCAAGATGAAGCAAGATGATCAGGAACAGCCAGGAAAACTTTTTGGCTCTGAATATAAGTATCTGTCTTGAATCGTAATATCTATAACCTGCTATTGCTCATTTCCTCCGCTTGGTTCTCAACAAGACCCTCCACCGACCATTTCTGCTGTGTCCATCAAGAAAGGCCCCGTCCAGCTCGCTGGCCTCCTCTTCAAGTCCTCCGACCCCTCACCCAAGGGCCCCGCCATCGTAGTCGTCCACCCGGGCGGCGGCGTCAAAGAGCAAACCGCACAGCTCTACGCCTCGAAGCTTGCGCAATACAGCTTCACCACCGTCTGCTAAGACGCCGCCCACCAAGGCGCCAGCGGCGGTGAGCCCCACTTCCTAGAAGACCCGTCTGCGCGCGTCAGCGACGTCTGGAGCGTCGTCGACTACCTCTTGACGCTTGGCGACACAATCGACCCGGCGCGCATCTCCATCCTGGGCATCTGCGCCAGCGGCGGCTACGCGGTTGCGTTCGCCAAAGCGGACTACCTCCTCAGAGCCGTCGCGACCATCAGTATGGTGAATATCGGGGACCCGATGCGGCCGGGCTGGGGCGGCGATGAGGATCCGAAGCAGCACGTCGACGCGCTGCTGGTAGCGGCTGGACTACGGACGGTGGAAGCTTGCGGTAGGGGGCTGAGGGGTTGACGGTGCCGTAGAAGCCAATCGGAGGCGCAATGATCCATCTCGATGACTTTTTATTTGATTCAGAGGTCAGCTCCGGACTAAAAGCTCCAACCAAAATGCGGAAAGAACTAGACGGACTAGAGCTCCTGTATCAATGTACAATAGAAAATTTCTCGTCTGTGGAAACTTATCTTGCTGAGCCGAAAGGCCTCGGTACAGCAGGCTATAATATGCTCACCACGTCGGTGATGGTGTCTCGTGAACTGATTGCAGGAAAAGACGATGGGCCAGCAGCCGTTGCAAGAGCATTTTCAGGATGGAAATGGAACAAGGGTGATGGCTTAACTATTGAGGGTACGACCGGGGGCTAGGTAATAGCTAACGGCAAGTCTCTTCACACGAGCATCCATCCAGAGATAAGATCAAGTTTATTATCGCTTACGCTCGCTCGCGGACTTCCTCCTAAGCCAGATAGTGTGGCATATGCGGCTATTTAGAAACAAATGGAGCAAGACGACACGCCAGCTCTACTGAGAATTGAAAACGGTCGCATGGGAACTAACTCAGCTTACGGTTATCCATGAGAAAGCTCATGGGGAAAGGTTCTGGGGTTCCAACTATCCACGTCTTTTGCGTGTCAAACAAATCTGGGACGAAGACTCGTTCTTTTCCAGTCCCGTAGGTGTATGCAGCGAAGAATGGGATTGGGAGGGCATGTGTAGGGTTAATCGAGTTTCTAGGTTATACTAGTTTTCTAGGAGCTGTAGGGCGTTGGTTTGGGGTTACGACAGGTTAGGCTGATCACTCTCCAGTAAAGACTCGTGGTATAAATAGCCAGAGTCCAGATATCTTTATTCCAGCTATATAACTACTACAAATGGTTAATCGCTCAGAACTGCTTATATTTCCGCACTTTGACAGTTTTATAACCCCACAGAGCCACTCTAGATCAAGGGCGGTTTTCCCCTCACCGTGAGATAATGGTCCGTGCCTGGGTGGATCTTTACGAAAATTGTGGCTAGGTGAGTACACAGATACATTTACTGGGATTAATTGGATTGCTAGTGCTCGCGTTAGTTAGTCGTGCTTTCTAGATCAAATCTTTCATGTAGAAGGACAGCATATAGAAGGGCTCCGGCTTTATTTAAATGTGATTGTTAATATACCCTGTTCTACTCCGAGTTTTCATGTTTCATAATCCATCGGTGATATCTGCATAATACCAGTATCGCTCGTGTAACTTTGACAAGCATATGCGATTCGCCCACCATGTCTTCCGGAACAAAGCACAAAATACAGGTCTTGCAAGCTCAAGAGACTAACACAGACGAAGACAAGAAATTCCGGATAAGTGACAGAACTATCGTAGACCCGGCGATTCCGGCAGGCGGACTAATTCAGTTCTTCGTGGAGGCAACCTGCAATGATATTCCAGCCTAGGTTGAATTTGATGAATAAGCTTTCATTCAAGTGAGCCTATCACGCTTCATTGATTCAAAGGGGTACCCAAAGAATCTACAATGTCGAATGGGCCAAAATTTATATCGAGTATTCCAGGCCCAAGGGTCTATTCAGCCGTTCTCTACCTCAGACTTGCACCCGAGATCACAAGACCTCAGTGGGAGAAAAAGAAATTCAACCGCCATTTGCCTTGTCGTGCACACTATACCCAAACTCGAAAGCGGGGCTTCTTTTATACTCTTTGCACTATATTAATACAGTTTTAACCATACCTAGGCGACTAAAACGCTATTCGATAAGAGATTTAAACATCGTAAAATATTAAACCAAACCAACCTTCGTCTGCAATCTCGTTAACATCGGCGGTTTTTCGATCAGCCTGATCCATCGAGAGCAATCAATCATACGTGATATAAGGCTTCCACGGGCGGCACGATGCATGCAGCCATTCAACGCTAGCAACGAGCTTCGACGATATCAACAGCAAGCCTCCGTTCGTCTCGGCCCTTCATCGGACTCGATCTAGAGCGACATGTAAGCTGCGATGAAAATGGCAACGAATATCACCATTGATGGCATTGCATAGGAGCATCGCATATACTTATGCCTGTCTGATGCAGCGCAGAGATATAACAAGACAAATGAAGCTCATTTTGGTTCAGCTAGCCACAATATTGTATGTTCTGCAGCCATCTTTACGAAATGATAAATAGTGATACATTATCGGTCGATGGTATTCAGCGTGGCTGTGCGCGATTTATACCAGGGCGCGGGGCTGGCGCGGGGCTGGCGCCCTGATGATGATAACCAGCGCAGACTTTACTACTTCGAGGTGGTGGCTCCGGCTCTTCGTGCTTGCATCAGCACCATCAGAACATATCCATCCGTCCTATGTCCACCACCCTGATCTGGGTCTAGACTCTGCTACAGCCTTACGCTCTGTACGCCTACATTAGCGTGTAAAATACTAGGCTTATCCAGCCGCGAAATATTGGAGGATAATAAGTTTCGGGCTGTGGGATGTGAGATAGTGTAGATATTGGTTTGCGGACGTATTCAAGTTCAGAGTGCAAAGGTGATGAGTGGCGCCTATCTATACATGCTCTACAGCCACATGGCCTCGGAGGCCCCGAGAGCCCACTCCTAAGGCGGTATTGTGGCTGGCTGAATGCTCAGTCTAGTACGTTTATAAGCCCAATTCTTACTCGGACTAAATGGAGCAATCTAGACCGCCCAGTTATATTAATCTCTTAACATCGAACGAGCGACAGAGCTTGCGCTAAGTAAAACTTCACCAAGCAAGAAGATGCAAGGCGACATTATAAGTACTAGCTTACGTCCGGATAACCAAGCCATGCTAAACCAAAATACAAAGCCAGCGAAGACCCACCTGCTTAAAACTCATCTTTCGCAACAACAATGGCTCCAATTCCCAAAGATCTGTCTGTCGAGGCTCAGAAACTATGGGATGACTGGGTCAAAAATCCCGTTAACGTATCACGAAAGGCAGAGTACAAGACCGAGTTCCATGAAAAGTTCGAATTTGATTCGAAACAATATGACATTCCCTATAGGCAGTTGAAACTTAGCCCGTCATCCAAAACCCATGGCGATATTTCGAATATTACGGACGACTTAACAACATTGAAGTTCAATATGAAAGTTATTGGCACCGATTCAGATCATAGTGGATTTCCCTTGTATATTGCAATGCACGGCGGTGGTGGCACAACTGACAAAGATGAAAACAATGAGCAATGGTACAATATGACTACGTTTTATCACGGACAACTCGACAAAGGTATTTACATCGCCACTCGGGGAATGGGTGACACTTGGGATTTACATTTTCAAAAAGCTTCGTACGTACTAATCGAAAAACTTATCGAAAATATGATTATGTTCGAAAATGTAAACTCGAATCGAGTTTACCTGTTAGGCTTTTCTGCTGGCGGCGATGGCGTTTATCGACTTGTTAATCATTTACCACAGCGCTTTGCCGCGGCGAACGCAGGGGGTGGTCATGCCGAAGATATCAAGTTCGATAACTTGATGAACGTCCCTTTGTGCTTGCAAGTTGGCGAACGAGACTCGAACTTTCACCGTTGCATGAATGTGGCCCAGGCTGGAGTTGCATTGAACACGCTTAGAACAAATACCAAGAAGTACGAACATGACGCATTTATACATCCAACAGACCCAACTACAATCGAGCCAAATTCGACCGAGCCAAATTCAACCGGGAAAATTCCGACTAAAAAGTGGGCATATGATGATTATATAAACCGACACTGGAAGTGGGAGGAGTCGAATGCCAGCTTGACGCCGGCGGGTTCGCATGGGACAAAGACCTCAGTGATAGCAAATATCGAGACATGGTCCGCCAGAAATCCCACTACTGCACAAGACGAGAATCTTATGAATTGCACGGGACCTTTTCATGTTGAAATTGCATCTTCGAAAGATCTTGATCAAAAAAATACAAATGCCATTGACTGGGTCAACCAGTGGATACGCTTTGAAAAGCCTTTTCCTGAACGAGTTGTCTGGAACTTGGGAAGCATAAGCAACAAAGACAACTGGGGCTCAGCAATCTTTCAGGATATAGCGGGCAGGGGTGGGCATGATATTTCCAGGAGTCAACATTACTGGCTGGATATCGGGCAGCACAGCCCCACAGAGGTCGGCACTTTTATCGATGTCTCTATTGAGACTAACAACAATACTGTTGTGATTAATAAAGCCAGCGGCTATTTACGAATTTTGCTAAGGCCTAGTATGATGAACAATCTATCAAAGCCTATAACTGTCAAGATTTTAGGATCTAGCACTCTGTCGATTATAGTCAACCAGAACAATCCAACAGTCATTCGCGACACCTTGATTCGGAACGACCCATATTTGATTTTTACATCCGATATTATACTGAATCAAGACCCTAATACTAAGAATTGGACTGCTACAACATCTCCGATGGCTTAATAGCGGACTCCTCTAACCGTGTTCTTAGGAAGAGCCCTATAGCCTCTTAGGCCTTTGTTTCGATAGCTTAATCGCTGAAGCTCAATGTTGAATGGAAAGTTTTGTCTCAGCTTAAATTTCTTACTCTTAATATCTCTTCTTTCGGCGCTTGTCATTTATTCGCAACTATCTATTTATCAAACGCTATAATATAAATAGTTATGTTTTTAGGGTCAACTATTCCGTGAAGATCACCCGCATAGTGTCAGAAGTCTCTTGAGGCCATATAGCTGGGGGAGCATGTAGCAATAGGCCATTACTACCCACCTTTGTACTTTAGGCTTTAATGCATTGCTAAATACACTATAGATTATCAACCGATAGAGGGACGAACGAGCCATCAATCCAGATAGTTCTCCGGGCAAGAATAAACTCCTGCATCGTCCACACCCTCGTCCCCCAAACGGTCGGGTAAAAAGCTCGAGTAGATCCATCACCTGGACCAGAAACTTCCTCTTCTTCTCCGACTCGGACCAGGACCGGCCATTCTCCAGGAACGTCCCGTCAATCGACATCTCAATCGCCTTAGCAACCCTCTTCATAACGCTGTCGATCCGACTCTGTGTCAACCCGAGCTTATCGGCCAGCACAATCGCCACGACAGCAGCTTTACTGTAGACGTCGCCCATCAGCGGGATCTGGCGCGCTTTATCCTCATCGCTCTGCTGATCGATGCATAGCGTGTCGATCCACGCGTACTCGATTCCGCTGTACTCTGTGCCCGACAACGCTGCGGAGAGCTTTCGCTCCGGGGCATTGCAGGAACACACGCGCAGGTGGGAACCTTGCGTCCGCCCATGTGTGAGACACGGCGATGTAAGGAGTGATATCGTTAAGATTATGGATAGATCTCTCGCCGCTCGCGATGTGGACGAGGCGCGTCCACGTGCACATGGTGGTTGATTAGAATAGCGTTTTGGATGGTAAAGCTTCTTGTTCCATCGGGATATTCAGCCGAGCGCACGTTGACGTGTGAGCTAGAATGCTCTCATGTTTAAACAATTAAAGGTCCGGACTCACTCTTTGCGTATGCTCGTAGCTTTAGACAAGCGAGAAATACATGATAGTGGCGGCTGATCTCTCTAGGTCGATAATATACGCGACACTCCGTGAGAATAGTGAAAATTGATTATTTTTTTAAAAAGCTTGAATTACAGTAACTTTATCCCCTGCCTCGCTGTAAAGTGAGACATTAATTTAGCATTTTGTTTTTCAGCTAAGACCCACCTAAGTTCTATCTAAAGCTACCACCTAGAAAACGGCATAGCTGGGATATTGGGGGATATTGGAATTTCGCTTAAAGATACCTAGGTAGGCCACCTAACATCACCTGAACACTCCCTAATACACAGGTGGGGAGTCTTAGCTGAAAAAAAAAAAAAGCCAAGTCGATGCCTTACTTTACACCGAGGCAGGCGATACACCCACTTTTTTCGCATTTTCAAGGTGAAAAAAAATACATACCGGCAGAATCGACGATCCCCTACTACATAAGCGCCATCCAACGCACAACATTCTCGTTTTCACGAACCACAAAAATCATTACACTCTTCTCAAAATCTCTACTTACTTTCAAGTCGAGAATCGAACATGGCAAATACTAATAACGATTCTTGTTCGGCTTGCGGATGGACTATTCAGAAGCAGCGCTGCTGCCACTATGCGAGCAGCGTTAAGCTCTTTTATGGGGCACACGTGCGCGGTGTGTGGTCTATCGGGACCGATTTTGTACTGAAAGAGAGACCGGCAGCTATACCTACGTACGAAGTTGCAAACACTAACTTCCTCCATTCTCACACGAGTATCCCCATCCCCGGGATCGCGAAAGAGTGGGTGGACAAGAACGATCGTCGGTTCATTATGGTAGACCGTGTCGAAGGCGAGGACTTGCAGGCCGCATGGCCGACATTATCTCAAGAAGCAAAAAATCGTGTTGCAGAGCAGACAGCGACCTTCCTCCGTCAACTGCGCAATCTCCAGTCTGACAAGATGGCGAATTTAGGGGATGCACCTCTTTACTCGAGCTGGCTTTTTCTTCAGGGTCCCGAAATTCCACATGGTCCTTTCGTATTAGAAGACGAATTGTGGAAATCTATGGTGTACACACTGGAAAAATTACCAGAAAAAGCGCGAGATGCATTTCGCAAACGACTACCTCCATGCGCACCTTACACATTTACACACGGCGATTTGACCACTGTAAATATTATGGTTAAAGATGGAAATCTTGCTGCAATCATTGATTGGGAGGGAGCGGGGTACTTTCCGGTTTGGTGGGAGTACGCTGCGGCAGGGATTGGGCTTAGTGCTGAGGATGCGGAGTGGAAGAAATTGCTGAGAAGTAAAATGCAGCCATTCGAGAACGGAAGTGCGTTTTGGAGGAACTTCTATCAGTTGAGCGAATACCCTGACCTAGATGACAGTAAACTGCTCGTAGAGGAACTGCTCCGGGAATAAAAACCAAAAGTTACATTCTGATATAACAAACTGGAAATTGCATAGGATCAAAAAGCATGTCTACTCAATTTTAATCTCAAGGAACAAAAACACAAAACTATTGCATATAAAGTTTCCCTCTATGTTACTATGGCGCTCTGCTCACATGTCCAATGAAAAAGTGCATGACATAGGCTTTCCAAGTTCTAGATTGGTTTACTACATATCAGATATGACTGTGATATGATTTAATAAAGCACACAAGCGGGCTCTTTAGATACTGGGCTGCTTTCGCTCCTCCGGAAGATGCTTGACAATAACGGATTCCATCCCAAATAAACCCAAGGAGTCCTTTCAAATGAATGATCTAAAGAGAAAAATAATGATCGACTAAGTGAGTAATACACTGAACTAGCCAAGACTATGAGAATCATTCATAGCTCAAAAACAGAGTACATAAAAAGGCACGTACCCGTAAATTTCATTTGTAAGAGAGGTCGACGAAGTGCCTCCGGAAATGTTAATGATTCTGAGCAATGTTAGGTGTTCCTTACAAGTGAAGGATGGAATCGTTACATACTACTTCGCAACGAAGGGCATTTTGGCACCGCAGCCATTGCAGGTTGTTACGCCCGTTATGTTATTATAACCGCACTGAGGGCAATTCATGTTGGCAAGTGTGAGAGTCGGTATCTAGTGAAAAAATCTAGGCTTTAGAATTTTTTAAAAAAAGATTGTAAAGTGTGATATTGAAGTGCGTTGATCGCTGTGGCTCTAGAAGAGATTTTGTCATCTTTTATGGAAGACAGTTCTCACAACTAAACCTAATGATAATTCCTGCGTCGAATTACAGGATTTTACATCATGGTGATCTCTTGCCAGATACCTTTTTCATTCCACTCCTGGAACAACCTTTTGTCTTCAGATCTCTCAGGATCTTGCCGTCTTACTGTGTAAAGGCCCAGTCTTTGGTAACGTTGGCCATCGACTCTTTCTATCAACAATCCAACCTCGTTAAAGTGATCACCGCTGAATGAGAACGCTGAAACAAGTTTGAAAAAATGGATGGAAATTTGGGCTTCAAACCAAATCCACCTCCTGCTATTGGTTGCTCGAATGACTGAGATGGAAACCACTTCGCGAATTCCTCTCCGGTCAAAGATTTTAATTCTCCTTCAATAGTAAGCGAAGCTCTTTTCAAAGCGCCGTAAGGCACTATTGTCGAAACAGGTTCGGATGAACATGAGACCATTTTCGAGCTTATAGAATCTTCTTTTATTTCAATAGAAACTACCTCACTAGCGGTTGAAACCCAGGACCAGGATGGCTTGAGCATCGAGTAATCCGAGTTGCCATTTGCTTCCGGATCAATTGCCACCCATAAAAGCCCTTGTGGAATCCATTTGGTCCAGATGCCGGCAACATATGGGCTCCCCATTTCTCGGCCGAATTCACTTGCAATACCCGATATTGCGTTCAAACGATCTTCAGCCACTGTAAGCTGTTTCGAAGAATAGTCCGTTACGATAGAGAGCCAGATTTTGTGCATGCCTTCTTTCATTTCGGTTGTAAATGGAGGGGGATTTGGATTATAAAAGATATCATAGAATAAAGTTTCTCCGCCATTGAAGTCGAGCGTGCTTTCTTGGACTAGGAACTTATTTGGGTTATAGTCAGCCTCTGATTTTTCAGCTGTTATAGCGTACGTCGTGCACGTATACTGGATACCCTCGTCAAGATAACTTATCACCCTAGGTGCTAGGATCCATTCTTGGTAGGCCCACTTCTATGAAATTAGCGTGGTCTTGGAAAACAAGAGACTCACATACGCCGCGACGATTGAGTGGATGAGCTGTAGGGCTGCCAGCATTGTAATCTAGAATTGGAGTGAAATACAACTTCCCATTAGAAGTGCCCTCATCGAGCTGATTCGGAAACTCTTGTGCTATTTCAAGACGCTTCGCAACCTTACTTTGTGTTGCCAAGAACCCATCTTGACATCTATTAGCTCTCGTAGCAGCTATCGCTAAGAATGATCCTTTGTAGACTTCCGCCATGTTACCTATTTCTCGTAATTGGTCATCTGTGTCGTCTTGAATTATACACAACGAGTCTACCCAGAGATACTGCATGTTCAGCTCTCGAGTCAAATAGACCGCGTCTCGTATTGTTTGTGGCATCGTGTCTAAACTGATACCTTGCTTATATTTGGCAATTGAATGATGAGTAGTGGCGAATTCTTGGGGCCCACCCCAGCAGTAGCTCAATGCAACAAACTCTCCGGTCTCTCCATTTGTCTCAATCAGCGTCGGATCAGGTCTCGATGATACATCGATAACTCGTGTGGGAAGAGAAGATAGGGAAGGGTCTGGACAGTCGTCGTGTTCGAATCTACACTCTTCTATCCACTGAGCGACCATATTGATATTTGCTCTAGAGGAAGGCTCAGGATCCAGTGTGTTCGCCAGGGTGCTGGATGTAGCTGGATCATCAGCTTAGAATCGGTCACATATTCAGGTCCCGTTGACGGTAGGTGCTAACCTTTGTCGGCAAAAGCTATGAGGTCTCCGTTGAGTTTGACTCCTTCCTCTACTACAATGAATGTTGACACGTACTGGGATCGAAACTGTATCCAGGATTCAGCTCTGTCAAAAAATCCATCCTGAAGAATTGCAGATGGGCGGCCAGACCCGCACATTGCCATTGTTCTCAAGATCAAAATAGCGGAGAGACATCCATTGCGACCCCATATAACAAGATTCTGGAAGGAGCCAATTTTGATGTTTGTAATGGAATTATGGTGACTGAAAAAACGGCTGAAACACGCGCATAGGCCATTACAAATGCTGCATCCGTTGGTATTATCACTCTGACGAATATCTTCTCCGACTCTGAGATCAGGTTTTGTATCAAGACCGATACCACCTTCAGGCAACTGAGCTCCGTGCACCTTGAATGCTACGTAGTCTAGCTCATCGAATTTTCGTCCAACACTATTCTCCAAATTCAAGAGGAAATTTACCAAGCTAGTAACGGCTATTGACGACATCAGCAAAGAATCTCAAGGTACCGTTCAATCCACAATGAGTAGATATAAGTATTCTCTTTATCATTAAGTACTTTCATTATGTTTACAAATGATTATGTTTATATTTTGAGCTATGATACCTGTAACCCCGATGATGGACTGCGGGGTTGAGCCCCGCTTCGACCCCTCGCCGTACTGGCCAGTGCTAAACTTGACCAGAACGATTCTTATCTTTTTAGCGCTTAAGAACACAAGCAATTGTCGTTCCTTGACCATGAACGAAGTCTTCTCATACATCGGCATCGTCGTATAGCAATCCTGGCGCCTTATAATCCTGCTGTTCGATTTAAAGAAAATTAAGGTTATAAAAAATTGGTTTATATTAACGAAAATTAAAGACGTATGATAAAATAAGGTTCGGTACGCAAACTGTGTAGAATTACGTCCAGGTTTACAACCATGGTGACTCAAGTCGATGCTGACTTCGAAGAATGTAGCATAGCTTTGGCGAGGATAGGTTCGTCGATGGTCTGACATATTTGTGACCAGGAAGTAGGCCTTCAAGCGTATCAGTCGCTTTAGAGGATTGTAGTTTGCTGTAAGCAAGCAAGACAGTTGCTCGTACGAGCACCACTTTATACTGGGTCATTACTTGCTCTGAGTCACTTGAAAAAATTTTCGATACCATTGTATGCGAAGATATTCATATTCAAATTTCTCTACCCCGCTTAATCTCTTTGTATATGAGAGTTGTAAATGGTGCAATGAAGAGAGCGTTGTCTATGAATATCTGCATCTAGAGTCGCTAAGAAACCCAGAGCTATTAATCGCAAAATATGCTTATGGCTAACGATTTTGGTTAATTGTAGACATGGCATTGACCTATGAAAGCGGGGAAAGTCCGTTCATGGGTATTTCGCGAGGTCGAGTCCAATGGCGCTCGACCCTAAAATAGACTAGTATGGATAATGATAGCAACTCCATTACGACAATAGGTACGAGGGGCGGTCTTGGGTTCGATTCCCTTGCCTCGGGCGCCTGGCTTTTTAGTTGGCACCTCTCCTCCCCTCGAGTAGCACTAGAAAAAGCAATAAAAAGAATTACGGCTCGATAATGCCCAGAATTTGACGACCGGCTGAGTCTTGTCGAATACCCCGCAGTTCGTATCTTCTGGGCTTATAGTCACATGGTCTGATAATTCCTAATCGCCCCACCTCTCGGTTTGTAACCCAGCGGCGCAGAATGATGACTGGCTGAGGAATACTAGCCTGCTGTGGCGCCAGAAGGCAGACAGCTGAAATTCTGCGCTCTACTAGCAGCTTACGGTAGCGCGCGCCAGTGAAGTTGAATACGGCGTAGACAATACCTACATAGTGCGCCTTCGGCTACAACACAGCCTTTCTACACTTCAATTGTTAGCTAAAGACCGTGGTCTAGCCCTTTGTTATTGGCAAAGACTTCTACCGCTAGACACATCGCTTATATTTACATTGATCGAGCCGAAGAAAGCACTCGGACGCCCAAGTTTCCTCTGAAAGCTAAATTATTCTCATGAAGAATGACTGAGCATCGCCGTTCCTTCTATTGTCCTAGATAATGTCCGTGGGTAAGTTCGTCATGATTTTATTAGTAAAGTATTGCGTAGATTTATAGAAAGATTGGTTTCTTACGACAGACTGATATATGAATAATGATACAATGCTTAACCCAACCTTATCCCTAAGCGAGCAATGGCTAACCGCGCTTCCCGCCAGTAAGTATTTCGCATAACATCCCTACAATCCACCCCGCTTTAGTGGTAAGCAAAGAGAGTCTAAAAACAATTCTTTATGCCAATTAACTGTGGCTTGCTTTAGGTTAACATGAATAAGTTACATTCACCGTAACTACTTGTGGTTCGCTTCATATAAACGCTGTCTTGCATACAGCTTCGAGAAAACGTGCTGCTCCTCAGAGAAGTGTCTTCGGGAAGATCTGCCTGATTAGCTGCCATTTCAATTGCCTTGCCGTCTAATAAAATTTACGGGACAGCACAACTTGTACTCCCACAGGTTAGTAGCTAGGTGGCTGCTAATTTAGGCGATTATTAGCGACCCCGCATTCTAGTGATTATGGATTCAGTTATCGATTGGATCAGCCACATTAATGCCGGCTGGTCTAGACTGCAGGATAGCTCAGCCTTGAGCTCCTTGGTGGGGGCGAGATCCGCTCGACTTTGAACAAAGCTACAATGAAAACTCCGCATTAACCATCCGATAATTGTTTACCGATGGGAAAGCGCTGTAGTTTAGGGGACGCTTGTGGGGAAGAAACCAATAAGCCCACATTTGTTGCTTTTTACAGCCTACTATTGATGACGAATTAAATTTTGCCATGTGAAATGGCGCGTGAGGATTTTCATTTTCCATTCCACTTCCGTTCGTGACCTCTCTTAGAGGGTTATATGATTAGACACAACCGAATGTGGCTTTTTCCGCCTGGCAGCTGACTTGAATCGGCTCAATTATGGATCGCCTAAACAGCTCTAAATATTATTCTAGCTTCAGCTTCCTCCGTCGTCGCGAACTCTATCCATCTTACTTCCTTGAGTTTGTGCCCTGTGTTGAGATTGCCTTCTGTACTGACTACACACGAGAGAATATCTCAAAATGGTTTCGTTCTGGGCTCGGATTGCCACTGTGTTCAATATTTTCTCGTTCAATCCTACCAATGATCTATGGATAGAACAGCTTCCTTTGGCAAGCCTCACAGATGCGACTACTTCTGTTATACCGACGTTTCTTGGGGGTGATTCTGGAGCACCAGATCCCTTTACGCCGCCTTCAGCACCAATTGGATCAAAATTTAAATGCAACTATCCTGACATGAAAAACTACGTGTTTTGCTCTACTCCAGGCGATCGCTCTTGCTGGCTTAAAGATATGGATACAAGTAGAAATTTTACGTTTGATATCAGCACCAATTATGAGAAGTTTTGGCCCAAGGGTGATACTCGAAAGGTAGGAATATAGCTTGCAGTACTGTCATTTGTTAGTGCTTACTATGACCAGTACTGGCTTGAGATTGCAGATAAGGTCATTGCACCTGACGGTGTAGAGCGGCCAGGTATGGTAGTAAACGGTACATTCCCAGGTCCATGGATAGTAAGTGATGGACTAGTCTCTTCTAAATCTGGTTTATATACTAATGTACTATAAGCAAGCGTGAGAACTGCAACTACTCCTATATTAAGAAAACTAATTGTGCTAGCTGCTGGGGCGATGACATCGAAATCACCGTCACGAATAAACTCAAAACTAACGGTACAACAATCCATTGGCATGGCATTCGTCAATACAATACCACTGCTCATGATGGCGTGAATGCCATAACTCAATGTCCGATTGCGAAAGATTCAAGTTATACATATAAATTTAAAGCCGTACAGTACGGTACCTCCTGGTATCATAGTCATTATTCGCTTCAATATGGCGATGGTATCTTGGGACCAATGACTATACATGGCCCTTCGACGGCTGACTATGACTTCGCGCTTGATCCTGTGATGATGCAAGAATGGATTCATGTATCTTGGTTCACGAGGTGGTGGAGGAAAATCACAAAAACAACAGACGGGACTGAAAGAATTAAAAACATAATTGTATATGGTAAAGATACCTGGCCTCCTGGAAAACCAAGCAAAAACTTCCAGCTTGACTTCCAGCCAGGCCGCAGATACTTGCTCCGACTTATCAATACTTCTGTGGACACGACTTTCGTATTCTCTATCGACAACCACAAGGTTCAGGTAGTTGGTGCCGATTTTGTTCCCATAGAGCCATACATGACTGATCATGTATCAGTTGGTATTGGTAGGTCTTCATACTTATGGTTCAGTTGAGTAGCTTAATAGTCAATAGGACAGCGATACCATATTATAGTTACGGCAAACCCAGTCGACGGAAAAGATGGAGGAACGTACTGGATTAGGACTATACCGGCCAAGGGCTGCGATCCAGAAGACGTAAAATTAGCAGACAACAGAACAGGTATTGTTACTTACGACAAAGGGAAATCTGAGCCTATCGACTATCCCGTTACTTTCAATACCACCTGCAGAGACGAGCCTTACGATAAACTTATCCCTAAGCTGAAATGGAAAGTTGGACCACCGTCTAACATCGCCGTAGATAGTCAATTTGACATATCCCTTATCACGGGGACTGTTGGAGACCTATGGCCTGCTAATGTGACAAAGGCAAGATGGGGTATGTATGACCAATCCATGTGGCTGGACTTCTCGAACCCCACTCTTGAACAAGATCTTACCAAGAGCCGGGACGCCTACAATCCTTATTCGGTAGTTGTAAAGGAAGTGTCGAAAGATTCTAAAGATGACAACTGGGTTTATCTGCTTGTTTCTGCGAGCGGTGTTCCTCAGACCGGTCGTACCTATATTCCTGTAGCGCACCCTATTCATTTGCACGGGCATGACTTTGCAATCCTTCAACAGTCCTATGAACCGTATAGAATTGGTGGATTGAAGCTTAATCTCGAGAATCCACCGCGACGCGATGTGGCATTCATGCCTAGTAACGGGTATTTGGTGTTAGCATTCAAGGCTGATAATCCTGGTGTTTGGCTGGTAAGTGCATGATATATATGAAGCTAGGCTCTTTGACGAGTATACTAATTTCATTATAGATGCATTGTATGGCTTCTATGTTAACATCGAAAGTTATGCGTTCTCTTTCTAACAGAGTATAGGTCATATTGCAGAACATGCGTCAGGAGGTTTAGCTATGCAGATTATAGAGAATGGAGCTAATGTCAGCCTCAGCTCCTTTGATAAAGCTCAGATGGAGAGAACCTGCAGGGAATGGGATGTTTGGGTAGGAGACAAGAGGAACCATTTCCTCCAGGATGATTCAGGTATATAAAAGCAGTAATATAAGCTTTTAAACCATAATTATAGTAAATATCGGGTTAGAGTTTGGCAGGTGTGCGCGTAAATTGTAGGGGCGGAGGGTCAGGGCTACCCAGGTTACGCGTGGAATTTAATTACTTTCGCAGTTCGATTTTAATCTATATAATATAAAATTATCAGCGCATTTTTATATTTAAATACCTGAATTAATCTGCGTTGCTTTCTGGCCCCGTATCTACCTAGCACTCTACACCATTATAGTAAGATGAACGCTGCGGCGTCCATTCAAATTCTTCTAAAGCTGTCCAATCCGAACAGTATCTACTCTAACCATCACCAGAAAATAGAGAGTTACCCTCGAGCATATATAGAGGAGTTGAATCAGCACGACATAAAATTTGCCTGACGGAGCCTGAGGGTATCATAGCAACGATTTATATGCCGCTGTATATGAGTCCGATTATCTACTGATTTCTCATCGAGTAGATCCAGTATTAAATTCCAGATGGACATCAAGCAGTGCAGCTGTTATAGATATCTTTAGAAAGGTCGCCTGGTATAGTTCGGTCGAAAGACCTGTATCCTCCTATTAAGATCGGAGATCCAAGAACGCGGCAAAATTACGAAATCGTTAATTTCATATTTATTTTACATTAACCCTAACTGCACGGTCGGCAGAAATAAAAAATATTGTAGCTGCCAGATTCTCCAAACGGACCGTCTGGCACGATTCTGATGACGGTCATCTCTGCACCGTACATTGTATATTGGATGTTGGAGGTGCCTAGGGCCAGAGACACAATCGGCGAGATGTTATCTAGATCGCTTGGCATGCACCCCGGTGGAAGACCCATACGCATCCTGATGGCGGCGATAAAATCGGCTTTTGATTAGTGCCTCCACTCTTGAGTCCGTTAAGGGAGTACCATCAGGAACCTCGAACGGGTCGATGCCACCTGAGGCCGCTAGAACTGCAGCCCGCGTGGTCTGAGAGCCTATATCGTCGATGTCGGCGAAGAAGTACATTTCGTTGACTGGCTGAGCAGCAGCATTGTACAAACATTCTAGTAGACCCGACTGGAGAGACTCCTGCGTAGTTGCGACGACCATATCGTATCCATACCCGCTGTCCGCCAGATTCGACGCCAGGGCCGGATCTGGCACGCTGTTCGTGATGATGAGCCGGTTGAAATTTCTGTGGGGTATTGGTATTGCAAGTTTGGAGAGATGTTACTGAGAAATGATTATCCTGGATGAGCGCTGAGGCTCTCAGATCAGCTTTATATTCGCGGCCTGTTGGCTAGCCTCCTCTTCTACGTCTGCCAATTTCTCTCGCATCGCATGAGAAAAGTTATGTGAACAAAGCAGCGTGGAAAGTACAGCTGCGGTTAGCATGTTCTCGTCCCCTTACCCAATTCTTTATCTGCAGCCGTGCTCCACGTCTCTCTGGCACAGACGAGGCCAGGCACCCCTCTGCGATGCCGGAAACCTCGCGTATTCTCCTGAGGAAACGAGCTTGATAGCGAACAGCTGAAATAGGACGCCGCAGGTCACGCACCAGCCTGTTAAAATCTAGGACTTCTTTGCTCAGCTGAGGACGTCACAAGGTATTCATTAGGTTTTAAGCTTCTAAGAAATATATATAAAATTTGCACGTCTCGCGGTTTAAATTGAGTCTTACGTTTTGGAATAGGATTTGGTATGTTTATATGATGCATAAAAACCCATGCGTAGCAGTCGCATTGAGCAGGGATTGTTACAGTTTCCGTAAACGGATAGACCGACACCCTACTTGGGTATCCGGTAAATCCGGTCAATAGGCCAAGCCATGACAGGGCATATGCAGGAATTTATGTCACCGCCCCCAACAGTGCGCGCCAAGCAATTATCGCCTGCGAGGTAAAACCGCGAACTTCGCGATAATGTTTGATCCTTATCCTTGGCGTAAGATGAGCGTTATGTAGATAAGACCAGGTCGGTGCTAAAAGTTGGCTTTAGAATAAATCTGCATTATGTAAGATGTACGAATCTGCATTTCGTAATATGTACGGACACGAAATTGTAACCGAAGGAACACTATCTTGCGACTATTCGGTCTTACATCCCACCACGTCAAGGGAGCTTGTTACGAACAATCGGTTATGGGCCCGAGTTAGCTTCTACCTGGTTGCTCAGTTAATTACTCTGATATCTTCCCTAATTAATTTTCCCTCCTCATCCATTTCGACCTCAATCATTTTGTACTGGTATAGCGATGCACTAGAACAATTCGTAGTCTGCAGCCCTCTCCCATCTTTCATTCTAAAATAACCTGCATTGAATTATTAGTTAACGTAAGCCACAACGCAGAATAGATGGAGCAGAACGCCAATCACAGTCGTGCTATCGCTAAGCCACCTGCGGGTATACGCAGCTCATGCATAAGTAAGGACCCCAATATCACCTGACTTTCCCAGAAGAAATCTAATAGGACGTCCCTAAGATGAAGGGAGCATGCGAATTCGTGAGACATCAACGTGCGTAAATATTCGGCGCCCGGGCGAAAAATGCCGGCATCTTGGCCTTAGGCTTCGTTGGCCAAATGCAAATGACAACCGTCGGGCCATTGTGGGAAAGTCGCCCAAGAACTGGGCTACAGGGGAATGGACCTGCCCATCCGAATCACGATTTATTCATACGTACCCTTGGGATGTTGAGATGCACTATCGTCTAACGGGCTCGCAAAATGGGACTGACAGTTAGTGCCCTACCCCTTGAGAACTGACAGTAGCAAAACTTTCCAAGTTAACGGTGGAAAGCAATTTCACCGCCAGACCTTGGCCTATGTCTCCCCTGGAGCTCGCAAATATTTGTAACTCGCGATAGTGACCTGATCCAATACTGTATGGTATTCATGATGACCTATTAGAACCTGGGACTGACACTTTGCCCTCAGTTAACTGCTTCGCCTCTCAAACACTTGCTACCTTTAAACGTCCGACCGACCTGGGTAGTTTCCTTCTGCGCATGTCCCTATCCACAGAGACACTTTCTGCTACTGCGCTTTTACGGTCTCTGCTTGCATTCTCGTCGCTCCATCGCTACGGTCTGCAGTCACAGGCAATCGAGCTAAAGATTGCTGCACTTAAGGCTTTGGCAGCCGCCTCTGAAGGTGTAGAACTTGATACCGAGAGGGTAATCCAGCATGTGGCTGCGGGAATGCTATTGTATTCATTCGAGGTATTTCCCTTCGAACATCTTATCTAAGCTCCCGCCAATAAATTTCAAACTGCTAAACAAGCCTACAGATACATCGATCGTCAACCACTTCAGGTGATTGGACAACCTACATTTGTGGAGTGAAGAAAGTAATCAACGCGGTCAATATTAGTCAGATCATCTACGATAGGGGTGACATCGAATGTCTACGAGATTGGGTTTGTTATAATGATATAATGACCCGTTTCACGCTTCGACACTGGGTTAGACGACCAGAAGTCTCCTCGACTCCACCCAAAATCTCCTACGAAGTAAGTCTTCGGGTTCTGACACATTGTGCAGCTACCTAAGAGTCTTCTAGATCTCCTACGCGGCACCCTCAACTGAGCCGATTCTTGGTTTATTATCAGAAATATACGATTCGTTGCCGGGAGACATGAATTCAACCCGGATATTTGACGATCATAAAGAACATCTGAAAATACTTGACTGGAGAATCAGAAATATCGCAAAGGAAGATCCGGCGGATGAAGCGTTTGTAATTGCAACGTCCGTCTACCTATATCGACTATCGAGCGCATTCCTAGAAGACCAAGCTCAAAAAAAGCAAGCACGGATACACAAGGGTTTCGAAGTTCTTGCTCGCTTAGATTCGTGCGAGCGGCAGTTTCCTGTTTTTATCCTAGGCTGTGAAGCTCGAACAGACAGCCAACGGGGTGGTATTCTCGATCTTATTTCTAGGACAGAACAAAAAGCAGGCTCGCGATCTTTCAAGCACGTGAAAACAATACTTGAAGGCATTTGGGCACAGGATGACCTTGTTGACAGGAAAATTGATGACTTTGGGTACTGGAATAGTTTAAGTGCTGCGATGAGCCGTTGTGCAGAACCGCCCTGCTTTGCGTAGGTAATGCTATTGTTTGACGTGGGCGTACAATAGAACCATTTATCTATCACTCTAGAACTTTATTGTTAGATCTTATGCGTATGGAGTTGTGTGTAGCTGCGGGGTTCTGAACCAGTGCTTTATAATTTGGTTTATCACGACATCTTACTTTTTTTTGGGAGACTGTTATCGCGGAATCTTTGAATTAACCGATATAGTCTTTTAACCTCGGCAAGGTGTCGACAAAGCTTTGTTTGTTCAAACTGTATACATACTGGATAATTGATGACCTGGTAGGCTTATCTGCCTATTGCAATTTTGACCTACGTACTTCTTAGGGTCCAAGGTCTTTCTAAACTTTAATTATCGCACCTATCATTTTCTTAGGGGTAATTGGTAGTTATGCCATCTCTCTTGACCTTCTCAAATACCGTTCTGTATAGCCTAGTCCCCTTCAAAATACCCCACGTCTTTGGTATTAGTCATGGAACCAGAGTAAGAACACTTCACGTCCTTTGTAACTAGACTTGTCGTGCTGCCACCGATGGATCTACTTAAGGTTGCCAACTTACGGGGGAGAAGAATCACAGTCATAGTATCCAGTCCTGGAGTGCGGCTCGAGGCAGCACGCCAGCATCTGGATTTGAAGGTCAAAGTCGTATTGGATGTATGTGACTAGTCCAAGGCTAAGGATTTATACACTCGACAAAGACAGATCTCTTTGAACTAACAGCTTGGCGGCTTGAGAGCTCGATCTCTCATCTTTTAGCTGCATCAGCGATATCGCTGTTGGCATTCGAATTCTTAATTTACTTGATGAAGCCATGTCTTAGACAGGACCCTGCAACATTTACACGCCATTCAGCCCTAACTTTCAAAGAGAGTCATGCAGCTAGACTACATCTCCAGTGTTCTGCCTATGTTTCGCCTACTGCTAATAAGTTAGATCAATAGAACTGAACCCTGACTCGGTGGCACTATTTTGGCTACGCCCGACGTCGTGGTATAGCCAAAGTTAGAGAAACAATCACTGAAATCCTTTCTGCCTGAATTCCAAGAGCGTATGGCTGTGTGGAACATAGTAGAAAGCTACAGAACTTCGAAACTCTCGGATAGATGTTTCTAACTAGTCACGCTCGGCATTTTTTCAGCCTTGCTTACCATCACCTATGCGAACCCTAGATTCTATCGAGGGCCAGATCTGCGATCACAGACTTGTTCGATAGGTCATACGTGTTCGGTTGGGGCACGTACCACTGTGCATGTAGCACGGTCCCGTGAGAGGTGGTGGTGGTGTATTCTTACTCCTACACCGCGCCTATGGCGCGGATCGGGCCCCACGTCGTGTCCCGTGAGAGGAGGCACACAAGGCTTAGTGCATGACACTGCATCTATGACTCGAGTCTTGGAGCGAAGAAATTGCTCCGATCCACCCCTGCGCAACTAAAATTCTCCCACAGGGGGGATCGGGGCAAGAAGCGGCATATCCGAGCAATCCGAGCAATTTTTAGTTGCGCAGGCCCGCAGGGGTGGATCGGAGCAATTTCGTCTTGGAGCTTACCCTGACTCCCTGAAAGGCCAGGAGGGACTACGAACGCCCTGGTGCTGTAATCTCGCCCCTTAAGAAATAATTGTACACGTGGGTAATTCCTTTGTACGAACACAAGCACGCGTGTTTTTCTTATCTTGCCCAGGCGCACGTGTTTGTGCAACTAAACCGGTGCACGAACAGAAGCTACTGGCTGCAGGCTCCTTTTACTTAGAATGGTAAGATCTCCTTACTAAGCATAGTATGCGACGTCCAAGCCTGCAGTGAGTCCGGTTAACCTATCACCCCGACGCAAGATAATGATGCATCTGCAATGCTGACTTCCAAAACTCAAGATACAAAATACAAGAACTGGATTGGAGCGTTCGTATATTATCTTTCGCAGCCTAGCTGCGTCGCTGGGGCGGAATCCCGCCATGCAGGTAAGCTGACTTATCCAACTCGGGGTAATAATTCCAACAAGCCCGCGAGCCACCAAATTGAACCGTGCCGCGCTGTTGGGTTACTTTGCTTAATTTTCACAAACTAATGCCGTGCATGATGGGTGGCAAATTCACATCACAATCTAAAGAGTAGATCCAAAGGAACAAAAATTACCGTAAGAACATGAAACCTGCGTAAAAAATAACATCCGTTCGGCGATGGTCTCCACCGAACAACGGACGAATGAACGTTATCACCAAGCCACGGGCTAATATGTTTTTCAATATGCCGGCCGCAGCCAAATTTTTGATGCGCATGCGATGCTCTGAAGATCTTATATAATACAAAATTTAGAAGTCTATGGAAAAGTCTATGGAAAAGTCTATGGATAGCTAGTCGGCAAGGGATTGTTGTATGCAAAAACGTTACTTGGATCCCATTCCCTCTTCAAAGCAGCTAACCGCGGAAGTTTCTCGACTCCCCAAACTCTCTCGAGCGGCTCGTCGCCATGTGCGTAGTTGACGTAGATGGTCCCTCCTTCTTGGGCGTAGCCTCCAGCCATAGACCAACTGTCCCTCAACTCCCGAACAAATGCGTCGCCTATATCCAACAAAGTTTGGTTTGAAAGCGCCCCATCATCGAAGTAGGCGGAAGCTGTAAAGAAGCCCTTGGCATCTCTCCACGGGTATGCGTTAAAGTCATTGCTGAGAGCAGCAACTGCCTGGTTAGAAAAAACTTCTAAATTAGATGACGACCCTCTGGCTTGAGGATTCTGGGCATAGAACTGTGACATCTTTTCAAAAGTTTCGATAAAGTTGGAGGAATTATACGTCCTGATGTTAGAGGCATAAGTATTTGCATACACGTCTTTGACGCAGAGCGCATTTTGGCCGACTCCATCGCCCGCGAGGCCTATGACTTCGTCCCAGGGAACATACTCATAGTTTCTGACTAGATAAGGTTCAAAGGCCATGAACTGCGAAATGAAGTCACGACCTTCTGCTTCGGGTCCATACCATACCCAGTTGACGAAAAGCTCGGCATTGTCCGCAGAAGCATTGTACGAGGTAAGATGTAAGCCACCGACGTTGGGAGGAAGGTCGTTAGCTATGTCTCCTATGTGCTGAAAATAGGCTGCTGTATTTTCAGCCGAGAAGTACATGTCAACGGTCAGCGCATAGCCATCAGAATGATCGGATGCTCGTGCTGCCTGGAAGGTGGCTGAAGTGATTATTCCGAAATTAGCTCCGGCTCCACGCATTCCCCAGAATAGGTCAGTATTTTCTGTGTCAGAAACTGTGAGGACGTCTCCAGACGCAGTAACAACTCTTGCCGAAATCATACGGTCGGTTACCATTCCCAGAGACCCCATGTAGCGTCCAATGCCACCCCCAACGGCCAGTCCTGTGTAGCCTGGGCAGGCACATGAACCCGACGGGAGCATCAGTCCAGCAGCATGCAACCTATCTTGAAACTCGCCGAAAGCGGCTGCACCCCCGATGGTCACGGTACTAGTGTCTGCGTGAACCTCAAATGACTTGAACCGAGAAAGATCTATAGCTAATCCCCCTTCGATTCTGCCGAAGCCTAGGCCAGACCCGTGGCGTCCTCCAGTTGCAAGGAAGGGGATGTTGTTTTGAACGGCGAGCTGAACAGCTCTCGCCACATCCTCCTCGGTGTCAGGTGTGATGGCAGCTGCGAAGCTTGGTGCTTCCCACGCGAATCTTCTCTCCGTAGCACTCGTAAATATCGTGGAGTTTGGAAAGGCCACAGTTGTACCATTCGACCATTGTGCACCGTGAAGAATAGCCCTCAGATCAGCAGAATTATCATTCTGTCGATAAGCTAAAGGATTAATGGAGATGCAGGGTGACAGGAGTAGGAACAACCCAGTTAAAGAGGCGAAGACCCTCATTTTCGAAGGGAGCTTGTTGTATGCGTGTCACAATGGTTAGAGAACAGATTTGTCGAGCTGTATGATGGGATGGAATGTGAGGTAGAAGCCTGGTTTGTGTCTGTTGGAAAAGTAGAATATATTGAATATATAGGAAATCAAGGGATAACAAGGCTAGAAGATCTTGCTTGCATGATTAGTTCGATCGAACACGCCGTACACGTGCGTATACACGTGGGTAGACACGTTTCAAGAGTTATTAATAGTCATCATGCGTTTATTATGCTGATTCGCTAAGACAGGGATCAATCATCACAATTTCCGAAACAGTTACTAGTAGCATACTCTCCGGCACGGCTGATAAGGAATGTCAGGTAAGTGAGGAAGCCACGTGCTAGGCTATCACTCGAACGGACTCGTTTCATGTTCCTTCAATCGTGGCGAGGTACGGTAACATTAGCACCTGGTTGGCAAACGCCTCTTTACAGCAACAAAGTCGGCTGACGATCTTACTGCTAATTGGAATATAACTCTTGATAGCGATCCTTCAGGGCTCCTCACTCGCTTCCAGGCTTTACGGTGTACTCGGGATACCAGGGTTTATACCTAGCGTAAAACATGTCACCCGACATTCGGTACAAAACGAAGCAGAAGTGAATACGTACCCCAATAAGCCTTCGGCGATCCAGCACGCGATTATATAATGACAGAACTTGAGTAACCATACAGGAGTCCAAAATGGCGGAGTCAGGACGGTACCCGTATAATAAGCAAACGACACGAGCTGAAAAGCAGATGGCCTTATTTTTGCTCTTTCGCAGTCAGAGAAATACCCTTGAATGTTTCGCAGAGCGTTCCTGTCTAACTGGTTGCTTGAGCCCTGCGGGTCTATCCAGCCTTGAAAAACGAGGGATTCCGTTGCCGATTTATGGCACCAGAATCGATGCCTATGAGATAATCTTGCTTAGTCTATTTGACCTGATGTTGCCCTAATTCTGCTCCTCTTACCTTGTGCGAGCCCGGATTGTTAAGACACCATCTTTTTTAGTGATCGCACGTTCTTCCCCATCCATGATCACCCCTAAAACTCCCTGCTCTACCTGAAAATATTCATCTTGCTCAAGGTGTATATGTCTAACCCGTGTCAGGTTCAACGAGGCACGGTAATCCGGTCAGCAGGCTTGTTCTTACAGTGGTGGGCCTGACAGTCCGGCTCTGACTGCCGGGTTCTCTATGTTATGCGTCTCTCTTACGCCCCAACAACCGTCGCTTCTGGTAAGGAACTGATAGTGGGCGGCATTACCAGCCGTGGTGAAACTTGACTTAGACGTAATCTCGGTGCGATGCAGCGGCCGTGGCGAGAGCCAGAGTTGCCACGCCCAGACCATCCAGACTCAGATAGATAGAGATACGATGAGTGAATTAAGTTCGAGATTGAGTTCCGCCGCTTTCAAGGAACGGCACAGATTAAGAATGATCGAAGGGCTCGGGCGACGAGTTCATGGCTATCTATAATACTAATATCTGATGATTCGAGCAGCGGTAACCGAATTATTAATTCAAACCTGGTGGCTAGCGGATGCGTGCAGTGCTATCAGAACTTGATTGAAGCAGAACCACCGTCATAACCTTGGACTCCGGTGCTACAATTCCTTGATCTGGGGCTCCTATGCTGTCAGCTTATGTCTTGGAAAAATATCGGACGCGGGCCGGTATTAATTCTACCATCGCATATGCATGTAGATATGCACCTGCAAGGCTAGGGTGATAAAATGGCAAGAAGGACGAGAAGGGTTACAATGGGATCCATGCAGTAAGCCGCAAATCATAACAACCATACCCTGGCCGACCGCACTAGCCCAACAGCCAAAGTACAATCTCGGATTCTCGGTCAGTCGGTTTAGTGTAGGATTGTAGATACATTAAGGGGTCGCTCTCAGTCTTGCAAGTCTTTGCCGAAAATTGGAAATCCAGACTGCCCTACAGCGGGACAAGCCGGGAAGGAATTACGGTACTGAGGTGTAACCCCTAATTTTTAACCCTTTACGCCCAGGCGCTACATATACTGGGGTATCTATTCGCTCTCGGTGCGGAAAAATTTTACATAGAGCGCAATATACCCTGTCTAGCCTACTTAGCGAACAGGGATAATAATTAGGGGACGCACCTTCGTAGCTTGTACCTCAGGGGCATAACAGTCGGGCTCTCCGTGCATTTCTATTGGTGGATGTCACGGACACGTACATAGTCAGTTTGCCCACGCGGAAATAAGACGTAGGTCCGTTTTAGATACAATAAAATTACGTTTAGGTGTTGGTTTAACGTATTGTATAGAAAATTAGCGTATTAAATGAATGATCTATTCAGCTAACAGTGAAGAAAAATTAGATGCTCCCTAATTCCATGCTAAATCAATCTTGGGTTCCCAACAGTGGACAACAGTATTGGAACCAGGAGCAATCACAGGGTTGAAAGTTCGCACTAAAAGCCGTAATGCCCCTAAATAGAAAACAAGGAACAACGTAATTTTACACCAAGATTGAACTATTCACAACAAACACATCTTCACCGTTTTACCGCCTGTGATTCTTAT